>CM069903.1:62407495-62632736 GCA_036172215.1 Camellia granthamiana | reverse complement strand
CTTGCCCCTTGGGTCATGGATGGGAGCTCGGTTGTCTTTGAGCACCAGATCTCCTTCCTTCAAATTCCTGGACTTAACTTTCTTGTTGAAAGCCCGGGCAATTCTACGCTGATAACCCTGAACATGGTACAGTGCTTTCAGTCTTCTCTCATCGAAGAGCATGAGTTCCTCAAACCTGCTCTGCTGCCAATCTGCTTCGGCTATTTGACACTCAGCCAATACTCGCAAAGACGGAACCTCAATTTCGATGGGTAGGACGGCCTCCATCCCATAGACTAATGAATACGGAGTCGCCCCAGTAGAAGTTCTAATCGAAGTCCGGTAGCCCCACAGAGCAAATGGCAACTTATCTGGCCAATCCCGGTAGGTTTCCACCATTTTCTGCAGTATGTGTTTGATATTTTTGTTGGCGGCCTTAACCGCTCCATTGGTCTGCGGCCGGTATGTGGATGACTTATGAAAAGCCACATTGTATTTCTCCAACAAATCAATCACCTCCTTCTTGAAGTGGGAACCGTTGTCTGAAATAATCTCGTTTGGGACTCCGTAGCGACAGATGATGTTGTTTCTGATAAACTTTGCGACATGCGAAGCCTTCAACACTGCATAAGATTGGGCCTCGACCCACTTCGTAAAGTAATCTATTGCTACCAGGATAAACTCATGCCCATTCGATCCCTTCGGAGTGACAGCCCCGATTACATCAATTCCCCAGACTGAAAATGGCCATGGCGAAGTCATGTTGTATAGCTTTGACGGCGGGATGTTCATGCGATTTGCATAGATCTGGCATTTGTGGCATCGTCGAACAAAGCCAATACAATCCTCCTCCATGGTGGACCAATAGTAACCCTGTCTGAGGATCTTCCGCGCTAGCATGACTCCATTCATATGTGCACCACATTCTCCCCCATGGATGGCCTCCATCAGGCGCTTCGACTCCTCAGCTTCTACACACAGATTATGCATCCCCAGATGACCTCTCTTGTACAGCTTACCCCGCAGATGATGAACTGAACAGCCATTCTTCTGATGGCCCTTTTATCTTTGGCATTTGCCCTTGGTGGATACGCCTCTTTCTCCAAGAAATTCCAAATGTTGTAATACCAGGGGTTCTCATCCTGAACCTCGTCTATGCCAAAAATTGACTTATATGCTGGCACAAACTTCTGGTCAATAATGACTGGACGCATCCGGACTCCGGACGGGATATCTATCATGGAAGATAGAGTTGCTAGCGAATCTACGAACCTGTTGTTCTCTCTTATCAGATGAGTGAAGTTTAGCTTTTCAAACCAAGGAATTAACAAATCCAAGGTCTGGTGGTAAATTATCATCTTTTCTTCTTTGACCTTCCAATCTCCTTTTGCTTGAGACACAACAAGGTTCGAGTCCCCAAATGACGTCCAACCGTTTTGCCCCTAGTTCTAGAGCCACTTCTAAGCCGGCAATACATGCCTCGTATTCCGCTTCGTTGTTCGAGACCTTGAACTGGAGCTTGAATGCTAACGGGATACGGGAATTGTCGGGCACTATCAGCAACACCCCTATCCCATACCCGTACTGGTTTGACGCTCCGTCAAAGTACATCGTCCAAGTTTCATCTTCGATGTGCAAAATGGCTTCATCCGGAATAGGTACTCAACTGCTTCATCCCCTTCAACCGGGTGATCGGCAAGGAACTCCGCTACTGCTCTCCCTTTTACGGACTTGCGTGTCACATATTTTAAGTCAAATTCGGAAAGCAACAGCAGCCAACGAGCTAGCCTATCCCGTAAGTGCCGGTTTCTCGAAAAGATATTTGATAGGATCGAGTCGTGAAACCAACATTACAGAGTGAGCTAACAGGTAGTGCCGCAGCTTCCTGGTAGCCCATACCAAGGCCAAACAAGCCTTCTCCAACGGAGTATAGCGGGTCTCGTAACCCAGCATCTTCTTGCTCAGATAGTAGATGGCCTTTTCCACTTTGCCCTCTGACTCTTGTGCGAGCATACAGCCCATTGTAGTTTCGGTTACTGACAGGTACAATATCAACGGTTTCCCGGCTCTGGCGGTGACAACACAGGTGGGTTCTGTAAATATTCTTTGATCTGTTCAAAAGCTGCTTGGTATCGGCCGTCCCATAGGAATTTCTTTCCTTTCTTCAGGAGACCAAAAAGTGGTTCACAAGGTTAGTTTCGAGATAAACCGCCTTATGAATTGCACTTTACCCAGAAAGCCTCGCACTTCCTTTTCAGTCATTGGTGGTGGCATTTCTAAGATGGCCTTGATTTTGGAAGGGTCGACTTCGATGCCCCTTTGCGTAATCAGAAACCCTAGCATTTTTCCTACTGTAACACCAAATGTACACTTCTGAGGATTCAACCGCAGCCGAAATTCTCTGATCCTTTGGAAAAAACTTTTGCAAGGCGGTGTAGTGACCCTCTCTTTCTTTGGATTTGACAATCATGTCGTCCACGTACACCTCAACCTCTTTGTGGGTCATATCGTGCAATATTGTGGTCGCTGCCCGTTGATAAGTAGCTCTCGCATTCTTCAACCCAAATGGCATTACTCTGTAGCAGTATGTACCCCACGGGGTGGTGAATGCAGTCTTCTCCCGGTCTTCGGGTGCCATTACTATCTGATTATAGCCTGAGAAGCCATCCGTAAATGAAAGCAAAGCATTCCCCGCTGTGAAATCTACCAACTCGTCAATGTGTGGCAAGGGAAAGTCTTCCTTCGGACTAGCCCTGATCAAATCCCTGAAATCACACATACTCGAATTCTGCCATCCTTCTTTGGCACTGGAACAATGTTGGCCAACCAAGTCGGGTATTCGGATACCAGAAGGAAGCCTGCGTCGATTTGCTTGGTGACCTCTTCCTTGATCTTAATGGCCCAATCAGGGCGGATCCTCCTGAGTTTCTGTTTGATAGGTCGGGCCTCGGGGTCAAGAGGGATCCGGTACTGTACGATCTCAGGATCGATTCCAGGCATGTCTTCGTAGGACCATGCGAAAACATCTTTGAAATCTTTTAATAAAGCGACTAAGCACTCGCGTTCCTCTGAAGACAACGTGGACCCGATCTGGACCGGCCGCGGGTCCTTCTCAGTACCAACATTCACAGTAATGATTTCATTAACTAAAGGTTTGACAAACGTCTCCTGCTCTTGTTCAATTAAACGTTCCAAAATCGGAGGAATTTTGTCCTCGTCGTTTTCATCAAAATTTTGAAAGCCCTGATTTAAGCAATAAATCAAAGGCACAGAAAAGTACTCGGAAACCACATTCATATCATTCTCATTATGTACTTCCAAGCCGTCCGATTCTTCTGTTACAACAGACTCAAAAGAGAAAGAAAAAGACGACCTGGACAGGATTGTGGCATCCGGGTTATCAGCCCCAAGAATACCGGACTCAGACTCAGTCGAGCTGGAACCTGATTCTGACTCACAAGACTCGGTGGAATCAGATTCCGGCTCACTACCTGACCCGGTGCTGCTCGACAGAAATCCCTCTTCGTACTGCCAAGTGAGGAAGGATGCGGTGGATGCATCTAAAATAGTTGACGGTAGGCTCGCAGCCGTTTCATTCCTGATCATGGACACCAAGAAGTTATCCCCCAAGCACAGCTGGTCGATCGAAGGATCTGAAAGCAGACATGCCAGTGCTACCCCCATTTCAAGTTCGGCGTCCTCAGACTCCACTTTCCTGTTCCGTTTAACCTCAACTGTTGGGTCTGTCTGCTCTTCAGCAACATCATCCCCAGGTAACTGCAGGTCAAAGAAAATCTTGAAACCTGGTATGCGCTTCCTCTCCGCGTTCAACCACGGTTCCGGAGAACCACAAAATGAAAAGCCTTCCCCCTCCCGGACGAAGCGTCCGTTTAGGGTGCCCTGAATGGGGCGGTGCATTAAGTCGAAAGGTCTCCCTATCTGTTTCGCTCTGGCTCTCCCAGCCATCTCCTTTCCTTTCCTTGCCCAATCCTCTTTGGTGGGCAGATAACCCAAGCCAAAGGTATGGGGGTTGTGTGGCACTTCGGCCGATGTTGCGACGCCCTTGCGGCCGCTCTTTCCTAATCCCATCCCGGGGATGTGTTGGAGCTTGTTCATGAGATACACCGCTTGGGCACTGACATATATCCCCTCATTAGCAGCCATGATGTTCTGTACAACCTGAGCCTCAGCTAGGGTAAAACCTGATATGAACACATCCTCCATGCCATGCTCGATTTCTAGAACAGGCGTGGATACTTCCGGTGGTGGATGGATTGATGAATTCCCAAAAACAATGGCTACTCCCTTCCCATAGGGGTACTTCACCATTTGATGCAAAGTGGATGACACTGCCTTTACCTGATGCAGCCACGGCCGCCCCAAAAGCAAGTTGAAAGTTGCAGGCACCTCCAAGACATGGAAATCTATCTCATGCTGTCCCGGCCCAACTTTAGTCTGAACTTTTACGATCCCCATCACTTCTCTACTTGTATTGTCATACGCCAGGATGACTTGGGCTGTTGGTACAAAATCCACGACTTTCAAGCCGATTGCATACGCTGTCCTTGCCGGGCAGACGTTGATGGCGGATCCGGTATCAACAAGAACCACTGGTATCCATTTATCCCTACACTCTACGGAGATGTAGAGTGGCTTATTATGGTCTGCCCCCTCGGGTGGCAACTCCTTGTCGGAAAAAGTCAGCGTCAGGACAGCCCCTCCCGGAAAGACTAATCCCACTAGCTGCTCTAGCGTGGTGTCTATCGAAAGCTTGGCCTTGTCCATGGCTGACAGGATGGCCTGTCTGTGTACTCGTGATGCCATAAGCAGTCCCCAGATGGAGATGTCTGCTTGTATCTTTTTTAGCTGTTTGAGTACAGCTTCCTCCTCAAGTTGCTTCTCCTTTTGCTTCTCAGCCTCTCTATCCTTCCCCGAGGCTTCTGGCTGATCTAGGTGCGGGGGTTTGAAGTACCGCCCGCTCCGCGTCATATGATCAACCTCTCCAAGGTACCAGGTGTTATCGGGTTGGTTGTTCCCCCAATCTTCATCCGTGTGGGCGAGAGACAAGTCCTTATCTTCCCACCACATCCTATCAGCGGCTGACAAACATCTGTCCGGCTCTGGCATAACAATTCTTGTACTCGCGGCACCTTCCATCCATGTGTTCGTAGCATTCTCAGTTCTTGTGCACACAGCAGTTTCAGTCCCCACATGGGCCTTTGCCTTCCTGATTCTCTCGGAATCTTCGAATCTTTCCTGTTCTGGGTGTGTCAATACAACCGACTGTTCAATAATTCCCGTATTCGAAATACTCCAATCCCGAGCGAAATTCTTGACACCGGCGCTCTCCGGCGATGCACTCTGTTCTTCGACCTTTCCGGCTATTACTGAAATTCTCGCCCCTGCTGGGCCCTGTTCTAGCTGAAATTCTTCTACCACATCTGGTTGATCATCTAACCATCCTGTAGCCTCTGTCGACTCATCATAATCATACCAGTTGGCTGCCACGTCCCCTGGATCTTGATCACTATAAAATCGGAGATTGGCAAGGTCCTCTTCCACAGCTATTAAATCATCTGTTCCCTGTCCCAGACTATCCCCTTGGATCACACACAGTTCTCCTCCTGCTGGAAATTCCACATCTGGCCCATCCTGGCCTATTGATAAAATGTAGTCACCCGGACTATACGTTTTCTCAACACAACTTCCAGATTCCGCAGACTCTGGCCCAACAATCCTCTTCTCCTTTGGGGCCTCCTCTCTCCTGTCTTCGACAGTTACTACCGCTGGCTTAGGTTGGGTCATGGAGATGTCCATCATGCACAAATCGGTGCAATCGGGAAGGAACACCTCCGGCTTAGGCAGGTGGGAAGGAGTGATATAGATACTAGGATCGTAGGACACGACCCCAGTATGGATGAAATTGATTCTTTTGGGTGGTGGAGCTTGGTTATGTGTAGGGAGGGGATTTGTAGTAACGTTGGGTTTCTCGGGAGGCAAGATCACCCCGTTATCGATGAGATCTTGAATCTCATGACGTAAGCGGAAGCACAGATCGGTGTCATGACCGTGCTGTTGATGAAATGCACAATACTTGGCTGGGTTGTGGGTAGCGGGGAGTCTTTCTGGTAAGGGCCGCGGCTCTAGGGGCTTCAAGTGCCCTTTTCTGATTAAAACCCCCAGAGCTTTGGACAGGGGCATATAAAGTGGAGCGAAGGTTCTGGTATTTTTGGGTGGGTATTTGGCGGTTGGTGGGTTACTTTCGGACGCACCGGAGAATGGTGCAGCTGCCGTGGTTCTCGGAGGGGGGTTGGTGGTGACCATGCTCACTTCGGAAGCTCTTGTAGTTGTAGTGCCACTCGGGCCCGCATTAGTGTTGCGGTTGAAAGCTCTCCGGGGTTGCTCCCGGTCATTATCAATTAAGCCTTGCTTCAAGGCATCCTCAATCTGCACCCCCATTTCATGCAGGTCAGAAAAAAGTAGGAAAAGGGAGTACAATCATCTTTTGCATTAACTTCGGCTGAAGATTGCGCACAATCATCCGAATCTGGTCTTTATCTGTAGGTCTGAAGGTCATCATCGAAGCTTTGGCCCTCCATCTGGTTACAAATTCTGAGAAACTCTCTTTAGGCTCTTGCCTCGTTGTCTCGAGATCACGGGTGGTAATCTCAATTTGTGTATTGTATGAGTACTGCGCAATGAAGGCCTCAGCCATTTCGTCCCAATTTCTCTTGACATCATCTTCTAGTTTGGCATACCATATGGCCGCCACACCGGACAGAGTTCGGCCGAACAAAGACATCTTCTGTAGTCTACTGAGGCCCATCGGCCTTAGGATATCTGAAAACAGTCTCAGGTGCACCATGGGGTCCCCGGACCCGTCAAATCGATCAATATGGGGCATTTTAAATCTGTCGGGCAGCGTTACAGCTGCGTCAGTGTAACCATCTTCAATGTTGGGGATGGTCTTGGCTCCTTGGGATCTCTTAAATAGCTTTTCAAGCTTGTTCAACTTTAGAGCGGTGGGATCAGTCTCAAACTCAAAGGGAGAGTCTGGTAGGTTGGTGGGTGTCTTTGATAGTTGAGGTTGGATTTGGGGGAGGATCGGGGGTGGAGGTGGTCCTGTGGGAAGTTCTGTATCATTCTGAGCATTGGCCGTCTCCCCGAGGTTTGGAACTCCTAGTGGGGGAGGAACTTGTCACGAAGCAGAGGCTCCGGCTTGCTGCTGTAACCTTACAATTAACTCTGCTTGTTCGTTCATAACCGTGGCCTGCTGCTTGGCGAATTCTACTTGTCGGACAGCATCTTGCTGCATCATTTTCATGCTCTCTTGGAGTTGGCACACCATCTCTTCTAAGCTAGCCATACTATTCTGCTCTGGTTGAATTACCGTTATATGTTCCCTCTCTGTAGATGAAACAGGACCCTGATCTCTATTGAACTCAGGTGGGGTAGACAAGGCCCTCTGAATTGACTGTTGTACTGATGCCCTCTGCCTAGCTGTCCTCCGTCTAGTAACCGGGGGTAGAGAGTGGTACACTGGTTGTCCGTCTATCAGATCCTCAGATCGATGGAGTTGACGACCTCTAGTCCAGAGTGCTTGGGGAATATCTGCTGGGTCAGAAGCAATTGTGCTCAACTACCTAGCAAAAAGATAAATAAAGCGTATAAATAAACAGACAATCGGACAGCGTAACGGCGTAAAATAAACATACAACACGCGGTTGGGTATCATAATATGCCGCTAATAAGCTGAATACACTGTTCCTCAAACACTGATCACTGTTTCTGAATCATTGCCCCTAAGTCTGAATCTGATACTTGCAGATCTAACTGATTCTCAAATTACGGATACTGATGCCCTCAGGCTGGATACCCAGACTCGTAAACTGATACATGCATTCCCTGTAGAGATACACTCTAAAAACACATAGCATGTAAAAGAGAGCCAAAACACCCCTATGTTGGGGTAGGGTTTCCCTGTCCTATTTTGTCAGGAGCTAGGGTTTCACTACACACGCAGCGGTTTCAAACAACCTATGATCGGGTAAGCAACCTGTCCTAGTTTGGAATGGTCACTATGGATTTCGATATGCACTAGGTCGAATAGTCGAAAAGGGTGCCCCGGTAAAACCGAGGATTGTGTTCCCATACTGGCAGAGCCCGCAACCGGTCAGCCTTATGGTCATGCCTTGACAAGACAAGCCTCCAGCAAACCGCTCAGGAATAGCAGATGGCCAACACGGTGTCCTAGGCGCACCAATGCACGTGCAATGCAAAGAAACACATAAGTGTAGTCAAAACAAGATATCATGAGTTCGAGTCAAGTTCTCTAAATCCCCAGCAGAGTCGCCAGAAACTGTAGACGTCCCCGAACGCCCCGGGAGGGTGAAGTCCCGTTCTGTTCGCTTTTGGGTCTACTACAGTTCGGACTCAAATTGTCACGGTTCTTAATCTGAACCAAAGAGTCCAAATCTGGCAAATCGTTTTGAGAAAATAGATTTTTTGAAAGAAGTGCCAAACATGGACTGCTTTGCCAGATACAGAGTCACCACCTAAATATTTTTTAATGGGGGAATTTAGAAAACCCTGACTCGGTGCCAAAGGCCACGTGTCCGTTATCACCAAAGTTGCCTCGGCTCAGGAACTTGGGTACGATTGGGGAAGGTCAGCTATGAGCACCCCCTCTCGCCCGATCCGAAGATCGGCCTCTACTAACCATGATATTTTGTTTTGAAAACATTATGTGTTCTTATTTCGGTTATTAGCCTAGAATTACTATGTTATGCGCACAGCAAACAAGTATAGACCAAATCGCCTAAATTGGAACAAAACATTTCATGTTTGTTTTGAAAATGGTTTGCTACTCGCAAGTAGGCTAAAATGCAGGTTTTGCCACCCTCAAGTGGGCTTTGGAAAGGATGGTTTTGCCACTATCTAGTGGGCTTAAAACTCACAGTTTTAATGCATTATTCCAATTTAAGTAATTTGACCTCCATCCACAGGCATTCAAGCAGTTATATCACATAAGCGGCTAGCCTCATGGTAATCATGCTATTATGGCAACACTCACACGCATGCGGTATGCTAAAGCATAAAAGCTTACCTAGTACTCCGTGCCAAAACAGAAACTAGTTAGTAATCATGCATGATCCTAGTTCATGTTAAAAATGGCTAATGTATCACATACAGAATGTCACTAGAATAGGCTCGGCTAATCTACAATGACATGTGAAATGCTACAACTAACACGTATTCAATTTGGAATTGAAATACAGATGCAGTTAGTATGATGCGCCAAGCCCGGTGCATGCAAAACAGATGAATGATGCAAACATGCTATCATGCTGTTATGCTAATTTAAATATGCCCTAGTCTACCATCATAAGCAGGTAAATAAAAGGGAAGAAAGACGTGGGATTGGAAGACATACACACACGCACCCACACTTATTACAAATCTGCCCTCGCTCGGAGGGACCGAATAGATATTACAGTCCAAATAAATAATACTAAATTAATTATTACAAAACTTCTAATTAATTAACAAATGCAAAGAGAAGATGGCCGCAACCCCCGCCTCGGAATGCGTGAATGATGCATGCTTCAGTCTGTCTTGCCCGGAAAACCCGTGCCATGCTACTGCTGCCTCTATTTTACACTGTCCTGCATCTCCAAAGACTGCAAAAATCCTGGGACATGTTCCTTGCACACTGTGGAATACCATCGGCTGGAGGAAATGCCCACCAGCCATAGAGAATTTCCATCGGCTGCTGGTAAAGTTATCGGCCATTCACCAATGGCCGGTCGGCACTGAATGTTGCCGGTCGGCAGAAACTTCCTGCAGAAGACAGTTTTGACAGCAGCAGAAGACAGGCAGTGCATGGCATGAAATTTCAGGCACATGTAAGCATGGCCATGCTCCCTATCATGCATTAGACTCAAGGAAGCACGACCCTTGACCCTCGGGCCATCAATTGTGCATTTTGATGCATGATGGCCTAAGAGGCCAAGGTTGCAATTCAATGAGGATGCATGCAACACACAAATGAAGACCAAGACCCTATCATGCCAAGGTTAAGGGCCCCGGTGACCGAGAGTTGAGACAAGTGGCATCACTTGCAGTATGAACTCTTCTCAACCCTCGCACTTGGCTTGACACCCCAAACCAAGTAATGCAATGCATGTTATGCAAACATGGCTCCACAATGCAACCTAATGCTAAAATGCAAGCATGCCAAATGTAATGCAATCTATCATGTTAAGTATGCAATGCTAGACATGGATAATCATGTAAAAAGATTAGCATGTGACAAGACCTTATTAAACAAATATGCAACAAACATGGGACAAGCATGCAATAGTGGACTTAAACCATAAAGGGGCAGAGCTCAATCCACCCCAAAACAGTGGCCAAAAGTGCCCAAAAAGGTGGACTAACACTCATGCCAATGTGCAAGCTAGTGGGCCTAAAGCTAAGGCACAAAAGAGGGCACTTTACTACCATCAACATGACCATACATGGTATGAATTAGACAACTAAAAAAACAGAATTCTAGCATGCAAAAATGGGCTCCAAAGCCCACTGATATGATAGTCTTGAAAGCTCAAATACTTAGACATACACAATATTCATTTCAAAGCATAAAAGGGCACGCCTTCAAAGCATGAGAAGAGTAATGAATGCAAGCATACAAGCATGATTTATAGACTGAAATATGATCCTAAATGATGCCAAATCATGAGGATGGTCTAAGCTAAGCATGCTAGAGGCCAATTTACCCAAGGCTCACAAGCCAAATCACAAAGAGGTGACACCAAACATGGCAAGCATGACTGAAACAGTGGCCAACAGACCTTGATCATGGCGAAATGATGCTAATACTCTCATGAAGTTAAGCTAACACATGCAAGAATCATGGCCTAAACACAAGATGTATTTCTATGCCAAATAGAGAAATGCAAAGCAAGTATATCATGCATGAAAGAGACCAACAAACCCTTATGAGATAGAGATAAAATATGCTCCAAAACACCCAAATAACCTCTGAAATGAAGCCATAATCAGTCAAGCATGCATGTTGTCCTTTAGGCCAAAAACAAAGATAAAAGAGAGACAAAGGGGAGAGGGGTGTCCCTCCCCTATATAAGACTTCAAACCACCTTCCTCACCACTGAAAATCCACTGATTTTCAGTGGTGAGAAGACTCAAACACTCAAGTAAATAAAGCCTCACAAAGGAAGCACCAAAAAGGCCAAATAAGACCTAAGAGGGTGAGTTTGAAATCAAACCACAAAACACCCTCAATGAAAGTTCTTAAGCAAGAAAATATAAGACTTTTTCATGTTAAACACAAAGCCTAAATCAACATGCAAAATAGGTAAAAAACTAGTGCAAGTTTGGGGAAACTAAAGCAAAGTGATTACCCTTGAAGAACACCTCAAGAACAGCCAATGCAGCCCTCTTCTTTTGATCAAAATCAGTCCAAAACCTCAAGAATCAACCCTCAAAACCTCTCAATCTCGGAGCTAGGTGTAATGGTGTGTGTATTAGTGCAAAAGTAAGGTAAAAATGCACTTTTAGGCTCCCAAAACACCCACTAAGGATGAGAGAGAGGGAGATATAGAGAGAGAGGATGATATGCAAGATATATGTATGTATTCTCTGGTTCTTTGATCAAAAACTTTCAACCCTTGACAAAGGAGAGGAAGGATGACTTATATAGGCAAAAAAAAAAAAAAGGGTTCTAAGCTTCTCCAAGAAGCTAAATGAAGGGTGCAAAGGGTTCTTGGCTTCTTGGAGAAGCTAATACAGCTGGCCAAGCTTCCCCAAGAAGCTTGGCCAAAGGGTTCAAGCTTCTAGAAGGAAAGGGGGTTCAAAGGGGTCACACCAGCCAAAACTGCACGGGGAGGAGTGATGGTGCATTCCAGCTGGCACAGCTGGCATGCACCATGCCTCAAGGGTGCAAAGGAGTCAAACCGGCCAGCAAAAACGGCCACCGGCAAAATAAAGTGCCGGTCGGCCAAATATAGTGCCGATCGGCCATTGGTTTTAAAGAACCATGGCCGGTGGCACCCAGGAGAGGCCGGTGAGGCAAAGGTAGGGCCGGTGGGATGTGGGGATGGCCAACAAGCCATTCCCTGCCCTTCAAGGCAAAACCACAAGTGTTTGGTGCCAAAACCAAACACGGAATAGACGAGTTAAGAGATCCTGAGGCAAGGCGCGCAGCCGAGGCCTTCCGGGAACTCGAAATGAACATAAACAAGCATGATCACTGAGTGTTCAATCAGTGACGTCCAAGTCTTGAGGACGGTCAAAAATGGGGTGTCTACACTAGCTTACCACTCTGTTCATGTTGTATTCATATAAATAATTAGTTAATTTGTTGTAATAATTAGTTAGCTGGAATAGTTAATTAATTTGTGGTAATAATTAGTTAAGTAGTTTAGCTAAATTATTCATTTGGGTTTGTAATAGTTAACTTTCGGCCCCTGCTGTGTGAGGGCGCAATGTTGTAATAATTTGTATGTCTTCCGACCTCACGTCTTTCTCCCTTTTATTTACTAGCTTGCGATGGTTAGTTTAGGGCATCATGTTTTGTTTAATATCTCTCATATTTGCATCCACTTGTATTGCATGCACCGAGGCTCAGTTCATCATTCTAATTTGCATTGTTAATTTAAATACTTAATTGAATATGTGCTTAGACTGCATCCTATCAAATTAATTCATATGCAATATTAGTAGTCGAGCCTAATAATTGCACATCGCATGTGTTGCATTAGTCATATTACATAGTTAGGATCATGCATTTTTCTAACTCTTTTATCTTTTTGGCTTGGAGTACTAGGTGAGCCTTTGCTTGTTTTTAGCATATTGCATTTGTATGTTAGTGTTGCTATGTCTAGCATACTTGCCATGAGGCTAATTGCTTAATTGATAAACTGTTTGAATGCTCATGGATGAAGGCTAGTTGCTTGAATTGGAATAACTTGAGTAATGTTTATATGCAATCACTTTTTCAAGTGGTACATATTCGAAACAATTTTTGCAAACAAACATGAATCAAGCATTCCAATTCTCGCAAATTAGTCTATACTTGTGTGTGTGCGCATCACATAGTAATGCTAGCCTAATAATCGGAACAAGAGCATATAATGTAGATAAGATTCATATCATGATTAATAGAAGCTGATCTTTGATCGGGCGAGCGGGGGTGCTCAATTCATGACCTTCCCCTCTCGTACCTAAGTTCCCGAGCTGAGACAATCTTGGTGATGACGGACATGTGGCCTTTAGCACAAGTCATGGGTTTCCTAAATTTTTCCAAAAAATAAATCATTTAGGTTGCGACTCTGTATCTGGCAAAGCAGTCCATTTTTGGCAATTTGATTCAAAATCGATTTCTCAAAAGATTTGCTGGATTTGGACTCTTTGGTGTTTATTTATTTCACATTGCACTTGTAAGAGCAAATTCAAAACTGTGGGAGTCTGATACTATAGGGCTTTTTCGTCTTCTAAAAGGGGGCACGAAAAGTCGAGCTACAGTTTTTGGCGACTTTATTGGGGACTTAGAGAACTTGACTCAAACTTCATGATGTGATTTTTTGTCTACATTTATATGTTTCTTTGCATTTACATTTGCATTTGCATTGGTGTACCTAAGTCACTGTGTTTTCCATCTACTATTCCTGGATGGTTTGCTGGATGCTTGCCTAAAAGCTTGCCAAAAAGCTGATCGATCTCGGGCTCTGCCATGATGGGAATACAACCCTTGGATCTGGATTACTGCTATACCGTTTGATCCTCCTTTCACCTTTTGGTGTTAGGTGTGAGAGGTTTATTAGATAATCTTGCTGAGGTACCTTTTTTGACCATTCGGCCTAGTTGCATATCGAAATGCCATAGAGACTGTTCCAAACTAGGACAGGATGCTTACCCGAATACAGGATTCTGTGAAACCACTTTGTTTGAATAGTGAACCCTAGTTCCTGATGAAACTAGGATAGGGTAACCCTATCCCCTCATAGGGGTATTTTGGCTCTTACTTAATTGGTATGTGCTTTACAGTGAAACTGTACAGGAATGTGCATATCAGTTGCAAGTTTGGTATTTGTTTTGGGGGCAGAATGTAGTGTTGAGTGCAGTCCTACAGCGTTGATTACATCTGTGTTGATAACATCCGAGCGAGGTGCTATGCGGTTTCTGATTACTGCTTTCTTTTTGCTTTATTTCTTTTTTCTAGGTAGTTTAACGCCATAGCTTCAGAAAGTTCGAATATCCCCCAAGTACTCTAGATTCGAGTTAGAAGGCTTTGCAAAGCCTGGGATCTTGTTTGGGGATAGCTCGTGTTTACTTCACTCCCACTGGTGACAAGACGAAGGAGAGTTAGGTAGAATTCACTGGTTCAGTTTTTACAGCAGTCACCCCTCATTTCACCTGCGTCCAATCAGGTTCAGGGACAGTCTTCTACTTCTAGTCTAGTACAAGATCACTCGTCTATTTCGATGACACAGTATCCCCCGGTCAGTATGTAAGAATTGATCCATCACCTTCAGCAAACAGTTGAAACCCTACAGTAAGATGCTGCTTGCCAGGCCAAGGTCACAGCCCATCAAGCCGAGGTAATAAACATGCTACAACACTAGCAGCCGGCAGCCGGCCACGGCCTCAGCATTCCATGCACCTCCCACAGGTATCCCGATACCCGGAGCCACTGCTCATACTGCCAATGTCCAAGAAAATCAGGGCAATCCAGCAGAGCCGATCCCAGCACAAGCCTCTAAAGCCCCTGTGTATCAAACCGAAGCTCCGTTTGAGTTTAAGTTTGACCAAACTATACTCAAGGTCAATAAACTGGAGAAGCTATTCAAAAGAGCACAAGGTGTTAACTCCATCCTCGACATTAGAGGACGGGTATATTGACTCTGTAGTGACATTGCCAGATCAGTTCAAAATGCCACACATCGATCGATTCGTTGGCTCCGGAGATCCCATGGCTCATCTATGGCTGTTTTCAGACATCTTGCGGCCAATGGGCCTAACTAGACTACAAAAGTTGTCTCTCTTTGGCCAAACCATGTCGGGAATAGCATCTATATAGTATACGAAGTTGGAGGATTCTTTTAAGCAGAATTGGGAGGAGATGACTGAGGCCTTTATTGCTCAATACTCGTATAACACGCAGATCGAGGTCACAACTTGTGATGTCGAAGTAACACACCAAGAGCCAAAGGAGAGTTTTTTTGAATTTGTGACAAGATGAAGGGCTAAGGCCTCAATGATGACCACAAGGCCTTCTGAGAATGATCAGATTGGATGGTAGTCTGTAATTTGCACGGGAAGTTGTTACAGAAGATGATTGTCCTACCTGTGTTCACATTCACCGAGCTCCATGAGATAGTGATGCAGATTGAAGACGCCATGAAACATGGGTTGATTATAGATGAGAAAGAGTAGGCAAAAAGGCCATTTATATGCAATTCCAATGCTACTACCAGTGGTAGCACAGCTGCGAGGCCGTTAGATGTGAGTCTTGTCACCACCACAACCAAGATTGGCAATCCCTTTGCCAACACAGCTCCACAAACTTTAGCCAACCCTACTCGATCCCAGAGGACGTTCACCCAAATCTACATGACCCTATCTCAAGCCATAAAGGTGCTAGTCAAAAAAGGGCACTTCAAACCATTAGAACCCCGCTCATTACCTGATCCTTTTCTACACAAACACAACCTGGCAAAATACTATGCATTTCACCAACAACATGGTCATGATACCGACCAATGCTTCCGACTACATCATGCGATTCAAGACCTCATTGACAACAAGGTGATTGCACCACCCAGAAACCAAATGTAACGACAAACCCACTCTTGGCCCACAATCAAGTTCGTCCACCTCAAAATCTAAACATGATACTGGCCATCCCCTACGACCCCAACGTATATATTACTCCTTCTCACCTACCAACACCGGCGTTGTTCATTCCTGAAAGCACAGATCTAAGCATGATGGACACATCCGCATTTCAACCTAAGCTTGTGGTGGTGACAGTTGCAGTAGAAGGGAGGTCGACCTTGGAGGAAGGTATGAGTCCATTGCCGGAGAGTTCTGAGGACTTACCTAATGGGGTGTACGATTTGAGCTGCTACATTGTGCCAACTAGTCAAGTCATGTCGAAATTGGTATTGCCAACTGTGGTGGAGGTTAATGTGGCTAAGGAGGATAGCCCGAGCCAAGGCTTGGTTGATTTGGTGGAACTCGAGGAGGATTTAGACAACCTGCAGTTCTTTGATGAACAGAATCAAGGGGATATACAGATTAACTTGTTCAATTTGAACGGATCAACCGATAACTCTAGGTGGCTGAGTGATGAGCCGAATAAGGAGGAATGAACTGAAATAAAAATGGTGGAAAAGGAAGTAGGAATTGCTGTAGTGGCCGGAAGGGCCAATGAGAAGGGAAAGTTGTCGGAGAACGCTGGCATAGAAAATTCAGCTAAGGAACTGGGCGCTGTGAGCATTGCGGACACAAAACAAGAAGCTGTATTGAAGCAGTTTGAACGAGAGAGGGTTGAAGACAACCAGAAAGTAGTAATGGCCCAACACCCTGTGGGGGATACCTGTGATGTGAAGGTAATACAAATGGAGTCGGACAACTGTTTGTCGGCTACTGAAGTTGTATGGTAGGATGATGATGATCTGCATCTAGCCCACACTGACGAAGACTGGGGTGAGTGCCTTCCAGACAACACATGGTATGCTGAAGAAATAGATCACATGACAAGAAGTGGGCGGTATTTTAAGCACCGCACTTAGATCAGGCTGAGGCATCTGGAAAAGACAAAGATGTCAGGAAATAGAAAAACAAACAGTTAGAAGAAGAGGCAGTGTTGAAGCAGCTTAAGAAAATCCAAGTTGACATCTCAATCTAGGGTCTTCTCATGGCCTCTCGATTACATTGACAGGCAGTACTGTCAGCAATGGACAAGGCTAAATTGCCCATTGACATTACCTCTGAACAGCTTGTGGGATTGGTCTTCCTAGGTGGCGCCAGGCTAACCCTAACCTTTTCTGGCAAAGAATTGCCGTCGGAAGGCTCAGCACACAACAAACCCTTGTACATATCTATTGAGTGCAGGGAAAAATGGGTGCTGGTAGTGTTGATAGACATCAGTTCGGGCATCAATTTCTATCTTTCATGCATAACTTATGCAATCGGCCTGAGACCAGTAGACTTTGTGCCCACAGCTCAAGTAATTCAGGCATATGATAATACGAGCAAGGAGGTCATGGACATGGTGCAAATCAGAGTCCAGGTGGGCCCAACTGCACAAGAAGTCGAGTTCCATGTCT
This sequence comes from Camellia granthamiana, assembly GCA_036172215.1. Taxonomy (NCBI): domain Eukaryota; kingdom Viridiplantae; phylum Streptophyta; class Magnoliopsida; order Ericales; family Theaceae; genus Camellia; species Camellia granthamiana. The sequence continues at coordinate 62,615,400 of CM069903.1, read as the reverse complement.
TGGATGTGTCGGCTACTTTCAATTTACTGCTAGGGAGGCCCTGGTTGCATCTCGTGAAAACTGTCTCCTCCACTCTCCACCAAATGTTGAAATACCCTCACGGGAAAGGAGTGACGATTGTTTTTGGAAATTTATCCATCCATCCGCTGCTAGAGGTAACTACACTAGTGCTGGAAATCATTCATGGTGAGGGGGATGTATTCCTCTTAGGGTTCACTCTGGTTGAAGCCTGGGTAGTGCGGACTATTCTGGCCGTAGATGAAGGCATGTACGTCAACGCTCAGTCTATTTATTTCATGAATAAACTGCAACATGTTCCATGAATAGGACTCAGAAGAAGTGGCCGGAAAGGCGTGGTAGCACTGACAGATGTGCCACACAACCCACGTGCCTTTGGTCTGGGCATGTGCCCACCAAAGAGGGCTGGATCAGGAAAGGAGAAGAAATCAGAGGTAGAGCCAGGGCCAAGCAAGCCGGGAAGCACTATGAGCTCACCCACAAGCTAATTCAAGGAATGCTGAATGGCCACTTTGTTTGGAAGGGAGAAGATTTCCCCTTTTGCGGCTTTCTCGAGCCCTGGATGAATTCCTTGAATCACCGTGTCCTCGGGTTTGAGATCTTTTTTGACCTGTAGCTGCAGAATAGTGATACTGAGGAAAGTGTTGAACTAAGCGCGGAAGCTGAGTAGAGCATGGAAAGTGACTCAGACAATAACAAACTTAGAGTAAGGGTAGCACTGGCTTGTCTCTTGACAGATCCTACGGCTGACTCAAAGAACTTAGGGGGTAACATTACCATCTCCATGATCAGGGAGGAACCGCGTGTGAACCTAATCAGCAGTATTTTGGATATATCAGAGGCACCATCTCTTATCTGGCAGCTGGAGGAAGGCCATTTGTCTAGTTCTGAGTCAAGTGATGAGCTAGAATCTGATTCCATTGAGTCTGTGAAGTCGGGATCAGATTCTAAGTTTTTTGAGTCTAAGTTTGATATTTTTGGAGGTGATAACCCGAATACCAAAGTCCTGTCTAGGTCTTCATTCAGCTTTTCTTTTGAGTCTGTAACCGAAGATCTGGACCTTTTGAATAAGAACTCTGCGGATTTTGTGTACTTCTCTGTGCCGTTGGTTCATTGTATTGACCAAGATTTTCAAAATTTTAATGAAAACGAAGAGGAAAGAATTCCTTTGGTTTCGAAAAACTTGATTAATCGAGCGGATGAGAGGTTTGTTAAACCCTGTGCTGATGTAATCATTGCCATTAATATGGGTACTGAGAAGGATCCATGTCTAGTCTAGATCGAGTCCACGTTGTCTTCAGAGGAGCACAAGTGCTTAGTCGCTTTGTTAAAATATTTGAAAGATGTTTTCGCATGGTCCTATGAAGACATGCCTGGAATCGATCCTGAGATTGTGTAGTATCGGATCCCTCTTGACCCCGAGGTCCGACCGATCAAGCAGAGGTTGCGTAGAATCCTTCTAGATTGAGCGCTGAAAATCAAGGAAGAGGTCACCAAACAGATTGAGGTAGGTTTCTTGTTAGTATCTGAGTATCCGACTTGGTTGGCCAACATCGTCCCAGTGCTGAAGAAGGATGGCAGAATCTGGGTGCGTGTGGACTTTCGGGACTTGAATAGAGCCAATCCGAAGGATGACTTTCCTCCACCGCACATTGATGAGTTAGTGGACTTCACTGCGGGCTATGCATTGCTGTCCTTTATGGATGGGTTTTTCAGGTACAACCAGATCCTGATGGTGCCCGAGGACAGAGAGAAGACCGCATTCACTACGCTGTGGGGCACCTATTGCTACCGGGTTATGCCGTTTGGGCTGAAGAATGCCGGGCCTACCTATAGAGGGCTACAACCACCATTTTGCATGATGTGATCCAAAGAGGTCGAGGTGTACGTGGATGATAAGATCGTCAAGTCCAAACAAAGAGAGGGCCACTACACCGCCTTAGAGAAATTCTTTCAACGAATTAGAGAATATAGGTTGAGTAGAAATGCACCTTCGGCGTAACGGCAGGGAAAATGCTGGGCTTTTTGATCACATAGAGGCGCATTGAAGTAGATCCTTCCAAAACCAATGCCGTCCTAGGAATGCCACCACCAAGGATTGAAAAGGAGGTGCGAGGCTTTCTGGGTAAAGTGCAATTCATAAGATGGTTTATTTCCAAATTAACCTTAACTTGTGAACTACTATTTGGTCTCCTGAAGAAAGGGAAGAAATTCTGATGGGATGATCGATGTCAATTTGCCTTTGAGAAGGTTAAGCAGTACCTTTAGAATTCACCTATGTTGTCGCTGCCAGAGCCGGAGAAGCCTTTGATGCTGTACTTGTCAGTAATAGACACGACCATGGGATGCATGCTCACTCAGGAATCTGAAGATAGGGTGGAGAAAGCCATCTACTACTTGGGCAAGAAAATGTTGGAATACGAGACCCGCTATACTCCGTTGGAGAAAGCTTGTCTAGCCTTGGTATGGGCTACCTAGATGTTGAGGCACTACTTGTTAGCTCACTCTATAATCCTAGTTTCGAGATAAGATCCCATCAAAGATCTCTTTAAGAAACTAGCGTTTACGGGTAGGCTAGCCCGTTGGTTGCTTCTTCTCTTTGAATTTGATCTCAAATATGTCACCCGCAAGTCGGTCAAGGGAAGAGCTATAACGAAGTTCCTGGCAGACCACCCGGTAGAAGGAGATGAGGTGGTGGAATACTTGTTCCCAGATGAAGCCATTCTGCAAGTTGAGAAGGAAACTTGGACGATGTACTTTGATAGAGCGTCCAATCAATACGGTTATGGGATAGGTGTGTTGCTGATAGCGCCCTGACGACTCCCATATATCTTTAGCCTTCAAACTCTGGTTCAAGGTGTCCAATAATGAAACAGAGTATGAAGCATGTACTGCTGCTTTAGAAGCCGCCCTGGAACTAGGGGCAATAAGATTGGATGTTATCAGGGACTTGAACTTAGTTGTTTCTCAAGCGAATGGAGACTGGAAAGTCAAAGAAGAAAAGATAAAGGTTTACCACCAAACCCTGGATGTTCTGATTCCTAGGTTTGAGAAGCTAACTTTTACACATCTACTAAGAAAGAACAATAGGTTCGCTGATGCTTTAGCAACTCTATCTTCTATGGTGGACATCCCACTTGGGGTCCGGATGCGTCTGATTATCATTGAACAAAAATACACGCCGACTTATGAAACTATTGCTACGATAGATGAAACGCAAGATAAAAACCCTTGGTACTATGATATTTGGAACTTCATGGAAAATGAGATTAATCCACCAGGGGCAAATGCCAAAGACAAAAGGGGAATACAGCGAATGGCCGTCCAATTTTTCATTTGCGAAGGTAAACTGTATAAAGGTCATCTGGGAATGCACAAGTTATGTGTTAAAGAAGAGGAATCAAAGCACTTGATGGAGGCCATCCATGGAGGAGAGTGAGGGGCGCACATGAACTAAGTGAAGCTAGCCCGGAAGATTCAGACAAGGTTACTACTGGTCCACCATGGAGGAGGATTTTATTGGTTTTGTTTGGCGATGCCACAAATGCCAAATTCATGCCAATCGCATGAATATCCCGCCTTCAAAACGTTCCAACATGACTTCGCCATGGCCTTCTTGAGTTTGGGGAATCGACGTTATCGGTGCAGTCACGCCCAAAGGGTCGAATGGGCAAGAATATATCTTGGTGGCAATTGATTACTTTACAAAGTGGGTGGAAGCTCAGTCCTCTACAGTGTTGAAAGCATCGTATATGGCCAAGTTCATCAGAAACAATATCATTTGTCGGTACGGAGTCCCAAATGAGATCATATCAGATAATGGCTCCCACTTCAAGAAAGAGGTGATAGACTTGTTAGAGAAATACAATGTGGCTTTCCATAAGTCATCTACATACAAGCTGCAAACCAATGGAGCTGTTGAAGCCACCAACAAGAACATCAAGAACATCTTCCAGAAGATGGTTGAGACCTACAGGGACTGGCCAGATAAATTGCCATTTGCACTCTAGGGCTACAGAACTTCAATTCGGACGTCTACAGGGGCAACTCATTATTCTCTCGTTTACGGGATGGAAACTATTTTGCCAATTAAAATAGAAGTCATGTTGCTACGAGTTATGACTGAGTGTCAGATAGTAAAGACGGACTGGCAACAGAGTAGATTTGAGGAGTTAATGCTGTTTGATGAGAGAAGGCTGAAAACATTGTATCATGTTTAGGGCTACCAATGCAGAATTGCCAGGGCTTTTAACAGCAAGTTAAGTCCCAGAATCTCAAAAAGGGGGATATGGTGCTGAAAGACAACCGAGCTCCCATCCATGACCCTAAGGGCAAGTTCAGACCCAATTGGACTGTTTCTTACATCATCAAAGCTATTTGGTTTGGTGGAGTTGTTATTCTCATGGACTTAGATGGCCTGGAATTTTCACAACCAATCAACATGGACAAGTTGAAGAAATACTATCCCTAAGAGGCTCGCTAGGTCGAAAACCCGAAAGGGCGACCTAGGAATAAGTTAGAGCATGAAAAATTAGAAATAAAGAAAAGCTGAGCTCGCAAGGTTGTAAACCCTAAAGGGCGACTTTGGCAAAAGTTAGAGAGCAAAAAGAGAGAGTTAATACTCAAGTGAACCTGAACCTAACTACGTAAGGTCTAAGTCCCATCTTTGGGATACATAGGCAACTTCATCCTGAAGTTCGGCCGTAATCACCTCCAACTCAATTGTCCTGTCCATATGTCTATTCAGGTCATCTTTGTCTATTCTTTACCTGAGAGTTCGATTGTGATCTTCATTCTAGGAAGAAAAGCTGGTTATAATGTAGAGTAGTGGCGTTCAGTTAGGGGCATTTCTAATCTTTTGATTCGGGATTATACATCTTGAGGATTGATTCCGTGCATGTCAGGTGGTGATCTTTTTTGAAAATGGTTTTGGAAAGTTTTAATAAAAGTTGATTTTGTTCAAAATTTTACCTTTTTCAACTTAGACCATTTTTGGACCAAAAGGAAAATTTTTTAGTGCTCACCACTTTAATTCCATTGATTTCAACATAAAGTTCTCCAACTCTCTGATACAAATCAAAGTTGCTTTTATTACATCACAAAATTTGAAAAGAATGGTTAAAGCAATAAACTAAGGGCATAGGTGAGTCAGGTGCTCCTATGTCTTTTGCTCGTGCTTGTGGAAGCTTCTGAAGCCAAAGTGGGCCCGACTTGTGCTTCATCCTCGAGCCAAGCCAAGCACTCGCCAGGAAGGGCATAATTGAAACTACGGGCAGGGGCCAGAAGTTCTCTCATCCTCCAAGCAGCAAGGTACCTAGCCAGGTGTGAACCACGAACTCGAAATGAAGCTGGATATTCTACTCCCTTCTCTGGCAGGTCTGATCATGCCCGAACTAGCGTCTGAACCGGAAAGGAAAATAAAACACGCAGTGCGTGACGCCAATCAACTATATACCAGGCTGCCGAGCCATGTTGTAACTCATCTCGGTCAGATTAACCCAGGGGCAGCGCCAAGCTATGTTAGCTGCAGGCCTACTGCACATCCAGTTACACCACCATCCCTCATTGGGGAAATCCACTAGTTGGTGGCGGAAGAAATAACCTTAAGCTGAGTACTTAGGGCAAGAGTCCACAACCTTCAGCTTATCTATAAGCCATACTTGGGAAGGAAAGAAAAACAAGAGAGATTAAAGAATAGAGAGATGCATGTTGAGAGAAAAAGTAAGAAAAGGGCTTTGAGAGAAAAATAGAGCATGAGTGCTGAGTGATGTGAGAAACACATATGAGAAAGGGTGGGAAACAATACCTGAAAAAGTAGTGGACTCCCCGCAAACCTGGTGGTCCCTCACCGATGAAAGGCATCAAAGCCCATCAAGGTCTCGGCTAGTGCCAAACCAATGTAACTTTTACCTTCTTTCAGACCTTGGGCCACTTTGATTAACCGAATGCTGGATCCACCGAAACTAGGGGCAAGAAGGAAATGAGCAAGCATAATAAGCAGAGGGTATGTTGCCGAAAACCTTGCCAGAGAAGGTTGCCTCTATCACCGATGTCAAAAAATCGATGCATCAAGCTGGGTATGTCTAGCTCTCCGTTATGGGCCAAAGATCGAGCCTCGTGCAAAGTGAGCCCACACATTTGTCCTAAAGTTTGGACGTGGCCAAAACGGGGGCTGAGGCATGATTTCCTCATCGTACCAGATTTCCATCAATGCTCAAAATTCTTCAAGAGTCGGGCACATTTCTTGTGCTTCGAAGCGAAATACATGTGTAATCGAGTCCCAGCATTGGGCCGTGACATTTAGGAATGGAAAACAAAGTGGAGTATAACTTATCGAAAAAAGTGCATTTTTGCTGAAACCCAAGAAATTTATCCTTTTCGTGCCGTCTAAAGCAGCTATCCAATTCGTGAGTTTCTCAGCAAGAATTATCTCCATTTGTGGAAGAAATTACAGCTGAAATGAGGTTCTGGAGGGCTAGAAAATATGCATAAACCCATAGCTGCAAGGAAAGCATGCATGAACAGATACAGAAAGTGCAAAGCAGAAAGCATAGGTGTTGAACAAATATAAAGCAAAAAATGTGAAGTAGAAAGTATAAGTGCAAAGAGGAAAGTGAAGTGCATACCTACTTGGCTCGCCAGTGGCCTCTGAACCGCTCTCCCTTCATACGGGATGTAGAGCTCATGTAACCATAAAGGGTGGTGAGGCCAGCTCCGCCCCAGTCGTAGAACTGAAACCGAGGTAGTGTCACCAGGGCGCTCAATAGATACAAACCCACGGTGTTCCACCTGTTCGAAAACAAGGTAGTACCGAAGACGAACATCAACAAGCCCCGGGCATACTGCTCCATCTCCTCTAGTGTCTCAGGCTTGCTTCTGTAGAACTCCTTGGCGAACCAACTGTATCTCACCATGGCCGGCCGGTACAGAGGTGGGCACGTTCCTATAGACACCTCATTTTTTACGGTCCTTCTGACTTGGACGTCATCGCTTGCACACCCAATGATGAGTGTATATGTTTGTTAAGTGCTCGAAGTTCTTAGCAGAATCCTAGAGCTTTGAGCCTTTCAAATCTTGCACCCCTGTTGCCTTGTTTTTGGAACAAAACCTTGGATTTTCAAGCCTGCAACCTCTGGTGGCCTATCGGCCACTGCTCCTAGTTACCGGCCACTGATGTGTTCTACCAGCCACCAATGTGTTTTACAGATATTTTGTGATAGCTGTGCCAACTGTTTGCATAGGTGCTTGCAGCTGCTCCCACATGTATGGCTGGATGTTTTTGAGAGAGGTTCATCTTTCTCTATATATAGAGGACCTCCCATCTTGCTTTGGGGTTAGAAAAATTTTGAAGCAAAATTTTTCCTCTTTCTCTCTTGTAAATTTTTTCACCTTTGCCTATACACTCTTCATCTTTGCCTATACACTCTTAACCAAACCTCTCCATCTTTGAGCTGAGGTTTGAGCTCTTGAGGGTGTTTTTGCCTTGTTTTATTGCTTGAAAGTGATCTCCTCTTCAAGAGGTACAAAGCTTTGCCTCTTTACTTGTTTTAATTACTCTTTTTCTTACTATTTTCCAACTATTTTTGGGCTGTAAAAACTCTGTATTTTTGGGCTAAAACTTGAGTTTTAAAGCCAATAAAGGTTAAGGGGTGGTTCACCCTTCTTTACACCTTGCTCTCAAGGCCTTTACTCTTGTGTTTCCCACCTTTACACTATCTTTTTTTGTGCTTTTAAATACTGATTTTCAGAGTTATTTCAGTGGCTAAAATCGTGGTTTGAAGTCCAAAATTGGAGAGATTAGCCTCCTCTCATGTTTTGCTCACTAGCCTAGCATGATCTATGTTTTAGCTTATTGTCCTAGCTATTTTTGTCTTAATTCCAGCATGTTTTAGGACTTATTTAGCACAGCTTTAGGACTATTTTTAAGTGTTCATTGTATTTGAGCCTTATATTGCATGCTTATAGTGTAATTGTCCTCATGAGTTTGGTGTTTTAGGCCATAGACACCACCTTGTTTGAGTTGATTGCATTTATTTAGTGCTTTTCTTACTTGTTCTCACGTTTAATCACCTCGGCAACCTCCCTCCTTTCTTGGCTTTTTTTCGTTTCTTTGAAAGTGGTTTCAAATTATTTGTTTGTTTAGGTATGAGATTGATGTGTCATGTTTAATGGTTTAATCTCTTTGGAGGTTCATTACAAATGGTATGATATCTCTTTCATGCCCAAAGCAACACTTGGCTTGAGCCCTCTTTCCATTAGAGGACTTAACTTCACTTGTGGACTTAATTGATTAAAAAATTGAGAGCTAATTAAAATGGAGTAATAAAATTGGTGAATAAAAAGGTGCAAGATAATAATTTGGTTTGGGTTCAATAGGATGTTAATTGAACCCCTGAGTCTTCAGTCGTTTCATACTCATTAGTGATGAAAACGGTTCAAGATTCATTGTCAACTACTTCTCTTGATCTTTCATGATAGGGAGGTGGTTTTAAGAGTCTTGTTTTGTTGCATTCATTGAACTTGCACACTTGATTCATAAGCCATCATGCAATGAAATTGCATCCATTGGTGGTTTGTGAATTAAACTTACTACTCCTTTGAGCTGTTCAAATGGTAAGGAGGGATAAATTGTGCAAACAAACCCTTGAGAATACATGGCCTTTGCTCTGTTTGCTCTTTGTTGTAGCAAGAAAGTCCAGTTAATAATGGCCGGAAGGCTACCTTTTGTGGCCGGCAAGCAATCATCAGTAGATGGCAGGCCCTTTGCTAGCCACCAGTGCAAAATCCAGTAGTGTACTTTTGAAGCAGAACAGAGTTGGTCTGGAGGTGGAAATCAGTGCAAATGTTCTACTGTGCAACAGAGGCATTCAGTAACAGAAACAGTGACTTTTCGGGTAGAAACTGCATTCATGCATGAGCCCTCCATCGATCCTTGGGATATGTGTTGCAAATATATTAGTGTTATGCTTAAAATAGTGGCTTTGTAATTAATTAGTTAGAATAGCTAATTCGTCTTGTGTTGTAATTATTTTAATTAGCTAGATTAGTTAATTAATTAGTTCATTTGTTGTTGTAATAATTAGTTAGAGTAGCTTGGCTAATTTATTCATTTTGTTTTGTAATAGCTAGTTAATTAGCTTAGCTATTCGGACCCTCCTGTGTGAGGGCGAAATGTTGTAATAATGTGTATGTCTTCTAACCCCACGTCTTTCTTTTTTTTATTTACTAGCTTATGTTGGTTAGTTTAGGGCATCATGTTTTGTTTAGCATACTTCATGTTTGCATCCACTTGTATTGCATGCACCAAGGCTCGGTTCATCATTCTAAATTGCATTGTTAGTTGAACACTTCTTTGAATACGTGCTTAGACCGCATGCTATCGAATTGATTCACATGACATATTAGTAGTCGAGCCTAGTAATTGTATATCGCATGTGTTGCACTAGTTACATTGCAGAGTTAGGGTGGTGCATTATTCTAACTCTTTCATCTTTTTTTTGGCTTGGAGTACTAGGTGAGCCTTTACTCGCTTTAGCATAATTACATGAATGTGATTGTTGCCATGTCTAGCATGCTTGCCATGAGGCTAAATACTTAAATGATAAACTGTTTGAATGCCTGTGGATGAAGGCTAATTGCATGAATTGGAATAATTTGAGTAATGTTTATATGCGATCACTTTTTCAAGTGGTACATATTCGAAACAATTTTTCAAAACAAAAATGAAATCGAAACGTTCTAATTCTTGCAAATTAGTCTATACTTGTGTGTATGCGCATCAAATAGTAATGCTAGCCTAATAATTGGAACAAGAGCATATAATGTATATAATATTCATATCAGGATTAGTAGTGGCCAATCTTTGATCGGGTGAGCGGGGGTGCTCAATTCATGACCTTCCCCTCTCGTACCTAAGTTCCCGTACCGAGACAATCTTGGTGATGAAGGACACATGGCCTTTGGCACGAGTCATGGGTTTCCTAAATTTTTCAAAAATATTTAAGTGGCGACTCTGTACCTGGTAAAGTAGTCCATTTTTGGCAATTTGATTCAAAATCGATTTTTTAAAAGATTTGTTAGATTTGGACTCTTTTGTGTATCTATTTCACATTACACTTGTGAGATTAGATTCAGAACTGCGGGAATCTGATACTGTAGGGCTTATTCGTCTTCCGAGAGGGGGCACAAAAAGTCGAGCTACAGTTTCTACCAACTCTGCTGGGGAAATTAGAGAACTTGACTTGAACTTCATGATGTGAAAGTTTATCTACACTTCTACGTTTCTTTGCATTGCATTTACATTGGTGCGCCTAAGTAACTGTGTTTGCCATATGCTATTCCTAGATGGTTTGCCGAAGGCTTTCCTAAAAGCTCGCCAAAAGGCTGACCGATCACGGGCTTTGCCATGATGGGAATACAACCCTTGGATCTGGACTACCGCTGTATCGTTTGATCCTCCTTTCATTTCTCGGTGTTAGGTGTGAGAGGTATATTAGGTAGCCTTGCTGAGGTACCCTTTTGACCATTTGGCCTAGTTGTATATCGAATAGCCATAGAGACTGTTCCAAACTAGGACAGGATGCTTACCCGAATACAGGATTATGTGAAATTGCTTTGTTTGAATAGTGAACCCTAGTTCCTTACGAAACTAGGACATGGTAACCTCACCCCCTCATAGGGGTGTTTTGGTTCTCACTTAACTGTATGTGCTTTACAGTGAAACTGTACAGGAATGTACGCATCAGTTGCAAGTTTGGTATCCGATTTGGGGGGCAGAATTCAATGTTGAGTGCAGTTCTACAACTTTGATTACATCTGTGTTGGTAACATCATTTGCTGAGGTGCTGTGCGGTTTTTGATTACTGCTTTCTTTTTGTTAGGTAGTTTAACACCATACCTCCAGAAAGTTTGGATATCCCTCAAGTACTCTGGACCCAAGTCCGTGTTTACTTCACTCACACCGATTACGAGACGGAAGAGAGTCAGGCAGAATTCACCGGTTCAGTTTTTACAGCAGTCACCCCTCAATTCACCTGCATCCAGTCAGGCTTAGGGACAGTCTTCAACACGACATCACTCGCCTATCCTGATAACATAGTATCCCCCAGTCAGTATGGAGGAATTGATCCATCATCTTCAGCAAACAGTTAAACCCTACAACAAGATATTGCTCGTTAGGCCGAGGTCACAGCCCGTCAGGCTGAGGTGATAAACAGGTTACAACAATAACAACCACAGCTGGCAGCGGCTTCTGCATCCCATGCACCTTCCATGGGTATCCTAGCACCCGGAGCCACTACCTATACTGCCAATGTCTAAGAAACTCAGGGTAATTCGGCAGACCCAATCCTAGCACAAGCCTTTAAAGCACCTCTGTATCAAACTGAGGCACCATTTGAGTTTGAGGTTGACCCAACTGTACTTAAGGCCAATAAGCTGGAGAAGCTATTCAAAAGAGCACAAGGTGTTAACTCCATCCCCGACATAGAGGACGGGTATACCGACTCTACAGTGACATTGCCAGATCGGTTCAAAATGTCGCACATTGATTGATTCGACGGCTTTGGAGATCCCATGGTTCATCTACGGCTATTTTCAGACATCCTGCGGCCGATGGGCCTGTTTAGATTGCAGAAGCTGTCTCTCTTTAGCCATACGATGTTAGGAATATCAGCCATATGGTATGAGAAGTTGGAGGATTTTGTTAAACAGAATTGAGAGGAAATGGCTGAGCTCTTTATTGCTCAATTCTCGTATAACACATAGATCGAGGTCATAACTCGTGATGTTGAGGTAACACGCCAAGAGCCAAAGGAGTGCTTTTTAGAATTTGTGACGAGATGGAGGGCTAAAGCTTCAATGATGACCACAAGGCCTTCCCAGAAGATCAGATAAGGATGGTAGTTCGCAATTTGCACAGGAAGTTGTTGCAAAAAATGATCGTCCTACCTCTGTTCATATTCACCGAGCTCCATGAGATAGGAGTTCAGATCGAAGACGCCATGAAACAAGGGCTGATAATAGATGAGAAAGAGCAGGCAAAAAGGCCTTTTGTGCGTAGTTCCAATGCCACCACCAGTGGTAGCACAGCTGCGACGCCGTCAGATGTGAGCATTGTCACCACCATAACCAAGACTGCTAACCCATTTGCCAATACAGCTCCACAAACTTCAGCTAACCCTGCTTGATCCCAAAGGGCCTTTACCCAACTCTACATGACCCTATCTCAAGCCATGAAGGTGTTGGTTTAAAAAAGGCACTTCAAACCATTAGAGCCTCGCCCACTATCCTCTTCCACCTAAACACAACCCAACAAAGTACTGTGCGTTTCACCAACAACATGGTCACAATACCAACCAATGCTTTCGACTGTGTCATGAGATTCAAGATCTCATTGACAACAAGGTGATCGTACCACCCTAGAAACCAAATATAACTACAAACCAACTCCCGGCCCACAATCAAGTTCCTCCACCTCAAAATCTAAACCTAATCCATACACTAGCCATCCCCTACGACCCCAGCATATATATTACCCCTTCCCACCTACCAAGACTAACGTTGTTCATTCCTGAAAGCATAGATTTGTGCATGATGGACACGTCCACACCTCAACCTAAGCCTGTGGTGGTGACAGTTGCAGTAGAAAGGAGGCTGGCCTTAGAGAAAAGTATGAGTCTGTTACCAGAGAGCTCTGAGGACTTGCCTAAGGAGGTGTACGATCCAAGCTACTACATTGTGCCGATTAGTCAAGTCATGTCGGAATTGGTGTTGCCAACTGTAATGGAGGTTAATGTGGTTAAGAAGGATGACCCGAGCCATAGGTTGGATGATTTGGCGGAACTAGAGGAGGATTTAGACAACCTGTAATTCTTTGACGAATAGGATCAAAGAGATGTGCAGATTGGCTGGTTTGATTTGAACGAATCAACTAACAATTCTGGATAGCTGAGTGATGAGCCAGATAAGGAGGAAGAAACTGAAACGAAATCGAAGGAAGAGGAAACAGGAATTGCTGTAGTGGTTAGAAAGGCCGATGAAAAGAAAAAAACTGCCGAAAAACACTGGCATGGAAAATTCAGCTCAGGAACTAGGCACTGTGAGCACTGTAGACACAGAACAGGAAGCTGCACTAAAGCAGTTTGAACAAGAGAGGGTTGAAGACAACCAGGAAGCTGTAATGGCCCAACACCCTATGGGGGATGCCTGTGATGTGAAAGTAATACAAACGGAGCCAGACAACTGTTTGTCGACTGCTGAAGGAGTATGGTGGGATAATGACGATCTGCATCTGGCCCATACCAACGAAGACTGGGGTGAGTGCCTTCCAGACAACACGTGGTATGCAGAAGAAATAGATCACATGACAAGAAGTGGGTGCTATTTTAAGCCATCGCACTTAAATCAAGCTAAGCCATCTGGAAAAGACAAAGAGGTTGAGAGACAGAAAAAGAAGCAGCTGGAAGAAGAGGCAGTGCTGAAGCAACTTAAGAAAATCCAAGCTGACATCTTAATTTGGGGTCTTCTCATAGCCTCCCGGGTACATCGACAGGCAGTATTGTTAGCAGTGGACAAGGCTAAATTGCCCATTGACACTACTCCCGAACAACTTGTGGGATTGGTCTTCCTAGGTGGTTTTTCTGAGAAAGAACTACCGCTGAAAGGCTCAACTCACAACAAACCCTTGTACATATCTGTTGAGTGCAGGGAGAAATGAGTGCCAGTGGTGTCGATAGACACCGGTTCGGCTATCAATGTATGTCTTTCTTGCACAGCTTATGCAATCGGCATTAGACCATCAGACTTCCTACCCACGGCCCAAGTAATTCGAGCGTATGATAATATGAGCAGAGAGGTCATGGGCACGATGCAAATCAGAGTCCATGTGGGCCCAGCTCAACAAGATGTCGAGTTCCATGTCCTGGATGTGCCGGCTACCTTTAACTTACTGTTAGGGTGGCCCTGGTTGCATCATGTCAAAGCTGTCTCTTCCACCCTCCACCAAATGTTGAAATACCCTCACGGGAAATGAGTGGCAATCGTTTTTGGGAATTCATCCATCCATCCCCCGCCAAAGGTAACTACACTAGTGTTGGAGATCACTCATGGCGAGGAGGATGTATTCCTCCCAGGGTTCACTTTGGCTGAAGCCTGGGTAGTGCAGACCATTTTGGCCGCAGACGAGGGCATGTATGTCAGCACCCAGTCTATCTATTTCATGAACAAACTGCGATATGTGCTAGGAATGGGACTTGGAAGAAGCGGTCGGAAAGGCGTTGCTGCACTAATAGATGTGCCACACAACCCACATGCCTTTGGTTTGGGTTATGTACCCACCAAAGAGGACTGGATCAGGAAAGGGAAAGAAATCAAAGGCAGAGCCAGGGCCAAGCAAGCCGGGAAACACGATGAGCTCATCCATAGGCTGATCCAGGGAATGCTAAATGGCCACTTTGTTCGGGAAGGAGAAGATTTCCTTTTTTGTGGCTTTCCCGAGCCCTGGATGAATTCCACGAAGCAGCGTGCCCTTGGATTCAAAATCTTCTTTGACCTGTTACCGCAAGATAGTGATGCCGAGGAAAAGGCTGAACCAAGTACTGAAGTTGAACAGAGTATGGAAAGTGACTCAGACAACAGCGAGCTTGGAGTAGGGGTAGCATTGACTTGTCTCCTTACAGATTATGCGGCTGACTTAGAAAACTTCAGAGATAACCTTACTATCTCCATGATTAGAGAAAAATCGGGTATGAACCCATCCAGCAGCATTTTGGATGCATCAGAGGCACCATATCTTATCTGGCAGCTGGAGGAGGGCTATTTGTCTAGTTCTGAGTCGGGTGATGAGCTAGAATCTAATTCCACTAAGTCTGTGGAGTCAGAATTAGATTTCGGTTCTTCTGAGTTTGAGTCTGGTATTCTTGGGAGTGGTAACCCGGATGCCAAGGTTTTCTCCAGGTCCTCTTTTCTTTTGCTTTTGAGTTAGTTGTGACTGAGGAGCTAGAACTTATGAATGAGAATGCTGCCGATTCTGAGTATTTCTCTGTGCCGCTTATTTATTGTATTGACCAAGATTTTCAAAATTTTAATGAAAATGAAGAGGAAGGAATTCCTCTGGTTTTGAAAAACATGACTAATCAAGAAGAGGAGAGGTTTGCTAAACTCAGTGCTGACGAAATCATTGCTAATAATGTGGGTACTGAAAAGGATCCGCGTCTGGTCTAGATTGAGTCCACGTTGTCTTCGGAGGAGCGCGAGCGCTTAGTTGCTTTATTAAAATATTTCAAAGATGTTTTCGTGAGGTCCTACGAAGACATGCTTGGAATAGATCCCGAGATTGTACAGCATCTGCTCCCTCTTGACCCTGAGGCCTAATCCATCAAGCAGAAGTTGCGTAGAATCCGTTCGGATTGGGTGCTGAAAATCAAGGAAGAGGTCACCAAGCAGATCGGGGCAAGGTTCTTGTTAGTATCTGAGTACTCGACTTGGTTGGCCAACATTGTCCCAGTGTCAAAAAAGGATGGTCGAATCCGGGTGTGTGTGGACTTCCGGGACTTGAACAGAGCAAGTCCGAATGATGACTTTCCTCTGCCGCATATTGATGAGTTAGTTCACTTCATTGCGGGCGATGCATTGCTATCCTTTATGGATGGATTTTCCAAGTACAACCAAATTCTGATGGTGCCTGAGGATAGAGAAAAAACCGCATTCACTACACCGTGGGGTACCTACTGCTACCGGGTTATGCCATTTGGGTTGAAGAATGCCGGGGCTACCTGCAAGAGGGTTGTGACCACCATTCTGCATGACATGATCCAGAAAGAGGTCGAGGTGTACGTGGACGACATGATTGTCAAGTCCAAAGAAAGAGAGGGCCATTACACTACTGTGAATAAATTCTTTCAACAGATCAAGGAATACAGATTGAGGTTGAATCCGTAGAAATGCACCTTCAGCGTAACAGCAGGGGAAATGATGGGTTTTTTTATCACACAGAAGGGCATCAAAGTAGATCCTTCCAAAATAAAGGCCATCTTAGAAAGGCCACCACCAAGGATTGAAAAGGAGGTACGAGGCTTTCTGGGTAAAGTACAATTCATAAGACGGTTTATTTGTAAATTAACCTTGACTTGTGAACCACTTTTTGGTCTTCTAAAGAAAGGGAAGAAATTCCGATGGGATGATCGACGTCAATTTGCCTTTGAGCAGGTTAAGCAGCACCTTTAGAATCCGCCTGTGTGGTCGCCGCCAGAGTTGGGGAAGCTTTTGATTCTATACTTGTCAGTAATAGACACGACCATGGGATGCATGCTCGGTCAGGAATCTGAAGATAAGGTGGAGAAAGCCATCTACTACTTGAGCAAGAAAATGCTAGATCATGAGACCCGCTATACTCCGTTGGAGAAAGCTTGCCTAGCCTTTATATGGGCTACCAGGAAGTTGAGGCACTACATGTTAGCTCACTCTGTAATCATGGTTTTGAGATTAGACCCCATCAAATATCTCTTTGAGAAACCAACGCTTACAGGTAGGCTAGCCCGTTGGTTGCTTCTCCTTTTCGAATTTGATCTCAAATATGTCACCTGCAAGTCGGTCAAGGGAAAAGCTGTAGTAGAGTTCCTGGTAGATCACTCAGTATAAGGGGATGAGGCAGTGGAATACTTGTTCCCAGATAAAGCCATTTTGCAAGTTGAGGAGGAGACTTGGACGATGTACTTTGACGGAGTATCCAATCAGTACGGTTATAGGATAGGTGTGTTGCTAATAGCACCCGACGACTCCCATATACCTTTAGCCTTCAAACTTCGGTTCAAGGTGTCTAATAATGAAGCAGAATATGAAGCGTGTATCGCTGGTTTAGAAGCCACCCTGGAACTAGGGGCAATAAGATTGTATGTTATCGGGGACTCGAACTTAGTTGTTTCTCAAGCAAATGGAGACTGGAAAGTGAAAGAAGAAAGATGAAGGTTTATCACCAGACCCTGGACGTTCTAATTTTTAGGTTTGAAAAGCTGACTTTCACGGATCTACTGAGAGAGAACAACATGTTTGCGGATGCTTTAGCAACTCTATCTTCTATGGTAGACATCCCACTTGGAGTCCGGATGTGTCCGATTATCATCAAGCAGAAATACACGCCGGCTTATGAAACTATCGCCGCAATAGATGAAACGCAAAACGAAAACCTTGTGTAGACACCCCATTTTTGACCGTCCCCAACACTTGGACGTCATCGTTTGTGCGCTCGATGATTGTGACTGTTTGTGCTCATTTTAGTGCCCAAAGTCCTCGGCGGAATGCCCTATCTTTGATCCTTCAAACCTCATCCATTCTATGCCCTATTTTGGACCAAAACCTTCAAGTTTGCAACCTCTGGTGGCTATTGGCCACCAATTGAGCCTGCCGACCACTCAAGTGGCCTACCGGCCATCACTGGTGGCTGTAGACACCCAATTTTTGACCGTCCTCAAGACTTAGACGTCATCATTTGAACACTCGATGATCATCTATGCTCGTGTTCGTTTTGAGTTTCCGGAGGTCTCGGCCACACGCCTTGCCTCAAGATCTCTCAACTTGACTGTTTTGTGCTTGGTTGTGGACCAAGCACTTGTGTTTTTGCTTTTAAGGGAAGAGGGTGGCTTGTTGGCCATTTCCTCAACCCATCGGCCAAGGCATGTATCCATCGGCCCCTTTCTCTTGCAATCGGTTGAAGGTGATGGCCGATCGGCACTGTTTTTGGTTGACCGGCCACCTTTGTTGGTCAATTGGCCATATTTTCCAGCCGACCCCTTTCCATCTGCTTTTGGCAGATATTTTATGCCAGCTGTCACAGCTGGCATGCACAATTCATTCCCTCCATGGGATTTGCATCTTGTGTTAGCTTCTCCAAGAAGGCTTGAAATTGGTTTCCTTTAAGAAGGGAGCTGCTCCTCCCTTCTCAAGGGTTAGAAAAAAATCTGAGGAGAAGTTATATATCTATCTATCTCTGTATCTCCCTCTCTTTACATTTTGTGTGTGCATTTGTGTTCTAAAGTGCATTTTGTCCATACTTTTGCACTAGAACACCTAGAGTTACACCATCCTTGTGTGCTGAGGTACTAGGAGATTGGTTTTAAGGTTTTTGAGCTGGTTTTGATCAGAGAGAGTTGCTGGTCTTGTGCTCTTGAAGTTGTTCTTCAAAGGTGAGATTCTAAACTTTAGATACCCTATTCTTGCCTAACCTTTTACACATACTTCTATATTGTTTCAAGCTTGACTCTAAACTACAAAAAGTTCTGATTTTGTATGCTTGTTATAGTTGCCTGAGGTCACTTTTTGGTTGGGGGTTGTCTACCCCCTCTTAGGCCTTGTTTGGCCTTGTTTTGTGCCTTTACTTTTGAGCTTTAGGATCATCTTATTTTGACCTTCCCACCACTGAAATCCAGAGGATTTTCAGTGGTGGAGAAGTGGTTTTGGAGTCTTGTATAGGAGAGGGACACCCCTCTCTCCTTATTTCTCATGTGCTTGTGTTGTTGGCTTATAAGAGTAGCATGTTTACTTAGCATGTCTTGGTTCTATTTCAGCACTTTTTAGTGGCTTTTAGGACCTGCCTTTACTCTATTCCATGTTGGTTTGATAGCATCTTGCATGCTTCATATACTTGTAGAGTAATCTTGTATGTTTGCATAACATGCATCTTGCATTTGGATCATCATGCTTGCATATTTTGGCTCAACTCAAAGGAGCTTTTAGTCATGTTTCACCATGTTTAAGCTCTATTTGGTGTTGTCTTGGTCATGCATGCATTGTTTTGTATAGCCTTGGTTCATTCTAGCTTGTAAGCTTTGTGCCTTGAGTTCATTAGCATGTGTCACTTGAAGTATTTTCATGATTTGGCATCATGTGAAATGCAATTTCAGTCCATGTTTCATGGTCACACACATGCATTGATCACCTATTCCACGCTTTGGACAGTTTGTGTTTCATGCCTTAAGAATAGGTCATTGTGCATGCCATCATACTTAGGCCTTTGGGATGCCATCTAGGTGGGTTTTTGGGCTCATTCTAACATGCCATAACTCTGATTTTATTGGCCTAAGTCATGCCATGCTTGGTTGTAATAGGTGTAGTACAATTGCCCCCTTTTGGCCTTGTATGCGTCTTGTTTTGTGCTCACCTTTCTAACATATTTTGACCTCATCCCATGCATGTTCTAGCCTTGTTTTGGCCTGCTTTGGGACTATTTTGGGTCACCTTGGTCCTTTGGGGCTTGGTTGATATGGCCATGGTTCAAGTACCTTGGCTAGCTTTGAACTTGAAGTCCATTAGCATGCCTTGCTTGTGTTATGTGTTTGATTTGGCATCACTCTTAACAGAATTTCAGAGCTTATGGTGTTACCATACTATCATGATTGTCAACCCTCGCTCATGTTTGGGTGTTGTGGCCTTATGCCTTAACTCTTGGACCATTGCATGTGCATGCTCATTGTGCATTTCATTCTATCACTTCATCATTTTGGCCACTGCTTTTGGTGTGGCTGAGGCCTATCCATTTTCAGTGTAAGTCCATGGATCATGCGGTTTGTGTGTCGTTGCATGCTTATCGCATTGCATGCTTGTCCATCTTTGCATGCCATGCATGTTTGTATGTTTAGGTTGCATTTTGCATGCTTGCTAGTTTACATTTTGTCACATGCTTGATTAGGTTGCATTGCATTTGGCATGCTTGTTACCTTAGCCTTGTGTGCATGCTTGAGTCCTATTGTATTTGGCATGCTTAGGTTCCATAGCATTGCATTTCCATGTTGCATTGTATTTGGCATACTTGCTTGCATTACATTGTGTTTGGTTTGGGGTGTCAAACCAAACACGAGGAGCGAGGAACGTTAGTACTTGAAGTGACGAAACGTGCCTCAATCCTTAGTCGCCGACGCTCCTGATCCAACATGATAGAGTGTGAGGCCTTCATGTGTTTTTTGCATTCATTCCATATTGATTTGCACACTTGGTTCCTTTGGCCATCATGCATTGAAATGCGTGATTGATGGCCTGAGGGTCGAGAACCATACTCCCTTGAGTTTGTGACATGATAGGAAAGATGGTTGTGCACACATTGCTTTGAAAATGCATTGCCATGCTCTGTTTGTCCTCTGCTGAAGCAAAACAGCATTCTACAAGAAGATGTGGCCGGGCGGCCATCTCTTGTGCCGATCGACTAAACATTTTTGGCCGAGAGCCCCATTATTGGCCGATTACCAGTTTCCCTTGGCCGATGGCCTTTCCTCTTGGCCGATGGCCTCTCACAGCACCCAGAAGGTGATTCAGAGGCATCCTTGAGACTTGTGCAGTTTTCAGAGGTGCACAGCAGTGTAAACAGAGGCAGCATGAGCATGGCGATAGATTTTCGAGCGAAGCCGAGCATGCATGCATTTGTCCCTCTTCTCGAAGCTGTTTTACCGCTTTAATAGCTTAATTAATTTGTTTAATTAGTTAAGTATTGTGTAATAATTAATTAGCTAGTTAGTTAGTTAATTAGTCAATTTGTATTATTTATTCGGACCCTCTGTCGAGAGGGCGAATTTTGTAATAAGTGTGCTTGAGTGTGTGAATGTCTTCCAACCCTGCGTCTTTCTCTCTTTTATTTAACTGCTTTCAATGGTTAGTTCTAGGGCATATTTCAATTAGCATACTTAGGATAGCATGTTTGCGTTCATTCATCTGTACTGCATGCATCGGACTTAGCGCATCGTACTAACTGCATTGTATGTCAATTCCTACTTGAATACATGATTATCAAGTTGCATCTCATATGCCATTTTAGAATAGCCGAGCCTATCTTAGTTGCATTTTGCATGTGTTGCATTAGCCATCTTAACATAAACTAGGATCATGCATTGATTACTAACTAGTTCTTTGTTTTGGCTCAGAGTACTAGGTAAGCTTTTATGCTTTAGCATATTGCATGTATGTTAGTATTGCCATGATAGCATGCTTGCCATGAGGTTATTTGCTTATGTGATATAACTGCCTAAATGCCTGTGGGTGAAGGCTGGATTACTTGAATTGGAACAATTCATCGAAATGCAAGTTTTAAGCCCACTTGAGAGTGGCAAAATCATGTTTTCTGAGCCCACTTGAGGGTAGCAAATCCACGTCTTAGCCTACTTGCGAGTAGCACCTTCAAACCATTTTCAAACAAACAAACATGAGATGTTTTGTTCCAACTTAGGCGATCTAATCTACACTTGTGTGTTGTGCGCATCACATAGTAATTCTAGGCTAATAACCGGAATAAGAACGCATGTGTTTTTCAAAAACAAGATATCATGTTTAGTACAGGCCGATCTTTGATCGGGCGAGCGGGGGTGCTCATAGATGACCTTCCCCAATTGTACCCAAGTTCCCGAGCTGAGGCAACTTTGGTGATGACGGACACGTGGCCTTAGGCAACGAGTCAGGGTTTCCTAAATTTCTCCAAAAATAAAATATTTAGGTGGCGACTCTGTATCTGGCAAAGCAGTCCATGTTTGGCACTTCTTTCTTAAAAATCAGTTTTCCAAAACGGTTTGTCGGATTTGGACTCTTTGGTGATTTATCAGTCTTGCATTACACTTTGCGAGATCAGATTAAGAATCGTGACATTTGAATCCAAACTGTAGCATGAAGCCTAAGGGCGCGTCTACAGTTTCTGGTGACTCTGCTGGGGAGTTAGAGAACTTGACTCGAACTCATGATAACTTGTTTTGATTACACTTATGTGTCTCTTTGCGTTGTATGTGCATTGGTGCGCCTAGGACACCGTGTTTGCCGTATGCTATTCCTGAACGTTTTGCCGGAGGTCCGCTTTGAGAAGCGTGCCATAAGGCTGACCGGTTGCGGGCTCTGCCACGACAGGAACACAAACCTCGATTTTTACCGGGGCACTCTTTTTGACCATTCGACCTAGTGCATATTGGAATCCATAGTGACTATTCCAAGCTAGGACAGGTTGCTTACCCGATTATAGGTTGTTTGAAACTACTGTATGCATAGTGAAACCCTAGCTCCTGACAAAATAGGACAGGGAAACCCTACCCCAACATAGGGGTGTTTTGGCTCTCACTTGCTTGTTACGTGCTTTTAGAGTTGGCCTCTGCAGGAATGCACGTATCAGTTTGCAAGTTTGGGTATCAGGCCTGCGGGCATCAGTACTTGGGAATCAGTTTTACCTGTGGGTATCAAATTCAGATTTGGGGTAGCGATTTGGGAACAGTGATCGGTGGTTGAGGACGGTTCATTTAGCTTGCGTTTACCAACTGTGTGTTGTGTTAATTTAAGCTGTTATGCTGTCCGTCTTTATGGTCATTATTTCCTTATTATGTTTTATTTATCTTTTTGCAAGGTAGTTTAGCACCATTGCATTCGACCAGGCAGATATTCCCTGAGCACTCTGGGTTAGAGGTCGTAGACTTAATCGATCTAGGGATCTGGTAGACGGACAAGCAGTGTTCCTTTCTTTACCCCCGGTTACCAGACGGAGGGCAAAAAGGCGCAATGTATCGGTACAGTGGTCGCCAGATCAGTGGTCTACCTCCCCAAGTGAACAGTCAGGTTGAGGTCTCAGTTTCTACTGTAGGGACAGATATACCGGTTATTCAACTAGATCCGCATCCCATGGCAGGAATGGAAGAAATGATGCGTCAGCTTCAGGAGAGTATGAAAGCCATGCAGCAGGATGCTGCTCGTCAAGCAGAATTTGCCGCACGCCAAGCCGAGGTTATGGCCCAGCAGGCAGAGTTGATTGCTAGGTTACAGCAACAACAACCACCACAGCAAGTCGGAGCATCTGCTTCGCACCAGGTTCCTCCCCCACCAAGAGTTCTAATACTTGGGGAGACATTTAACGTCCAGGACAATACGGACGATCTAACGGGGCCGGCTCCACCCCCGATCCTACCCTAGCTATCTAAAACACCTATCAACCTACCGGATTCTCCCTTTGAGTTTGAGATGGACCCCACAGCGTTGAAGGTGAGCAAGCCTGAAAAGCTGTTCAAGAAATCTCAGGGTGTGAAGTCCATTCCAGATATTGAGGGTAGGTACACCGACTCGGCCGTGACACTGCCAGATCGGTTTAAAATGCCGCACATCGACCGCTTTGACCGGTCTGGGGATCCTATGGTGCATTTACGGTTGTTTTCGGACATACAAAGGCCGATGGGCCTCTCCAGATTGCAGAAGCTTTCTTTGTTTGGCCGGACCCTGTCAGGTGTAGCGGCTATTTGGTACGCAAAACTGGAAGATGCTGTTAAGAGGAATTGGGATGAGATAGCCGAGGCCTTCATAGCTCATTACTCCTACAATACACAGATCGAGGTCACAACCCGTGACCTTGAGACAACTAGGCAAGAGCTGAAGGAGAGCTTCTCCAATTTTGTGACCCGGTGGAGGGCCAAGGCCTCGAAGATGACCATCAGGCCTGTTGACAAAGATCAGATTCGGATAGTTGTGCGCAACCTCCAGCCCAAGCTTATGCAGAAGATGATTGTTCTACCCCTCCCCACCTTTGCAGATTTACATGAGATAGAGGTGCAGATCGAAGATGCTATGAAACAGGGCCTCATTGATAATGAGAGAGAACAGCCTAAGAGGACATTCAACCGCAGTACGAAAGTAGGCACAAGCAGTGTTGCAGCTGCCAGAGCTTCAGATGTGAGTATGGTCACCACCGCCACCACCCCAAGAACCCTTGCAGCTACCCCATTCACCGGTGCGTCCGGAAGTAGCTCACAAACAACCAGGAACCCACCCCGAGGCCAGAGAGTCTTCACCCCACTATACATGCCCCTGTCCAAAGCTCTGGGGGTTCTGATCAGAAAGAAGCACTTGAAGCCCCTGGAGCCGCGGCCATTGCCAGAAAAACTTCCTCCCTCCCATAACCCGGCAAAGTACTGCGCCTTTCACCAACAGCATGGTCATGACATCGACCAGTGCTTTTGATTGCGTCATGAGATTCAAGATCTCATTGACAACAGGGTGATCGTGCCTCCGGAGAAACCAAATGTCACAACCAACCCTCTTCCACTACATAACCAAGCTCTACCTCCCAAACACATCAATCTGATCCAAGCTGGGGTTGTGTCATACGACCCTAGCATATATATCACCCATTTCCACCTACCCAAGCCGGAGGTGTTCATTCCTGACAGCATTGACTTGTGCATGTTGGACATCTCCCAAACCCAACCCGAAACGGTGGCGATGACTATCAAAGATAGAATTGGGTCAACTATGGGGGCATATGAGATTGATAATACAGAGCCTGAGGGGTTTGCGAGCTTCATGTACAACCCGAGCGGTTACATTACGTTAGTAGGCCAGGTTGGGCCGAATGTGGAATTGCCAGTAGGGGCAGAGATTTGTGTAGTACGAGAGAATGGACCTAATCAGGGGCTAGATAACCTGGCAGAACTGGAGGAGGACATCGCAAACCTTCAATTCTTTGACGAACAGGACTCGGGAGACGTGACTGTCGACTGGTTTGGTCTGGAAGGATTAGCAGAAGCTACCGAGTGGCTCAGCGACGAGCCGAATATTATTGAACAGTCTCTACCAGAACAGAGTCCATCAGGGACGGGGACATCAACTGTAGCCGGAAGGGCCGGGAATCAGTTTACATTGTCGGAGAGCGCCGGTGTTAAGAATTTCGCTCGGAATTCGGGCAATTTGAATATAGGAGATGTTGAACATCAAGCTGCACTGAAGCAATCTGAGCAGGAAAGGATCAAGGATTCTGAGAGGGCCAGAAAGGCCAAGGCCCCTATAGGGATAGAACATGCTGTGTACACAGGAGTAGAGCGTGTTGCGGGCATGGGAACGGAAGGTGCTGTGGGCACCGAAATAGTTGTGACGAAGCCGGACAGGTGTCTGTCGGCTGTCGATGGCATGTGGTGGGAAGATGATGATCTATGTCTTGCTCACACAGATGAAGACTGGGGACAAAGCTAGCTGGATGATACCTGGTATGTGGGAGAGGTTGACCACATGAGTAGGAGCGGGCGGTATTTCAAGGCCCCGCACTTAGATCAACCAGAAGCGTCCGAAAAAGACAAGGAGACGGAAAAGCAGAAGGATAAATTGCTCGAAGAGGAGGCTGTGCTAAAATAGCTTAAAAAGATACAGGCAGACATCTCCATCTGGGGACTGCTTATGGCCTCCAGAGTACACAGACAGGCTGTCCTTTCTGCAATGGGCAAGGCCAAACTTTCGATTGATACCACGCCTGAACAGCTGGTAGGATTGGTTTTTCCGAGAGGAGCTTCGCCGACGTTGACCTTTTCTAACAAAGAACTGCCTCCTGAGGACGCAAACCATAACAAACCGCTCTACATCTCTGTGGAGTGTAGAGACAAGTGGGTACCGGTAGTTCTTGTCGACACAGGATCCGCCATTAACATGTGCTCTTCAAGGACGGCATATGCAATCGGGTTGAAGCCCGCGGACTTCGTGCCAACTGCCCAAGTAATACGGGCGTATGACGATACAAGTAGAGAGGTGATGGGGATCGTGTAGATTCAAACTCAAGTTGGTCCAGGACATCATGAGATTGATTTTCATGTCTTGGACGTTGCCGCAACCTTCAACTTACTCTTAGGGCGGTCTCTTCTACCCTACATCAGATGTTGAAATACCCCCATGAGAAGGGGGTGGCTATTGTTTTTGGGAATTCGTCAATCCAACTACCGCCAGAAGTGTCTACACCGATTTTGGAAATCGAGTATGGCATGGAGGATGTGTTCCTATCAGGATTTACCCTAGCCGAGGCCCGGGTCGTTCAGAACATCTTAGCAGTTGATGAGGGGTTATATGTCAGCGTGCAATCAGTGTACCTCATGAACAAGCTCCAGCACATCCCTGGGATGGGGCTAGGAAAAAGTGGCCGGAAGGGCATTGCAGTATCGGCCGAAGTACCGCACAACCCGCATACCTTTGGTTTAGGCTATCTGCCTACCAAAGAGGACTGGGTAAGGAAAGGCAAAGAAATGGCTGGGAGAGCCAGAGCCAAGCAGGCCAAAAGGCATTTTGAGTTGATGTATCGGCTTATCCAGGGCACCCTGAATGGACACTTCGTCTGGGAGGGGGAAGACTTTCCATTCTGCGGCTTCCAAAAGCCATGGCTGAATGCCGAGAAGAGACGCCTGCCGGGTTTCGAGATATTCTTTGATTTGCAATTGTCCAGGAATGATGTTGCCGAGGAGCAGACAGACCCATCAGCTGAGGTTGAGCAGTGTAAGGAAGTGGATTCTCAGAGCACCGAGTTTGAAACGGGGGTAGCACTGGCTTGTCTACTCTCAGATCCTCCAATCGTATATAAGTGCTTGGGGGATGACCTTTCAGTGTCCATAATTGGGAATGAAACGGCTGCGAGCCTATCTTCAAGCATTTTGGATGCGTCCATCGCACCCTCCCTCATCTGGCAATACGAGGAGGGATTCTTATTGAGCAGCACTAGGTTAGGTAGTGAGTCGGAATCTGATTCCATCGAGTCTGTAGAGTCGGAATCAGGTTCCAGCTTGTCTGAGTCTAAGTCCGGTATTCTTGGGGGTGACAACCCGGATGCCACAGTCCTATCTAGGTCCTCTTTTTCTTTTTCCTTTGAGTCTGTTGTAACAGAGGAATCAGGCGACTTGGAAGTGATTAATGAGAATGAAGTGGCTGTGGCTTTTGAGTATTTTTCTGTGCCCTTGATTTATTGCATTAATTCAGACTTTCAAATTTTGATGAAAACGACGAGGAAGAAATTCCTCCGGTTTTGAAATATTTGCTAGATCAGGAGCATGAGAGGTTTGTAAAACCGCTGGTTGATGAAATCATCCAAATTAATGTTGGTACTGAGAAGGACCCGTGGTTGGTCCAGATCGGGTCCACGTTGTCTTCGGAGGAGCGCGAGCGCTTAGTCGCTTTATTAAAAGATTTCAAAGATGTTTTCGCATGGTCCTATGAAGACACGCCTGGAATCGATCCTGAGATTGTACAGCACCGGATCTCTCTTAACCTAGAGGCCCGACCTGTCAAACAGAAACTCAGAAGGATCCGCCCAGACTGGGCCATCAAGATCAAAGAAGAGGTCACCAAGCAAATTGACGCATGGTTCTTGCTCGTATCTGAATACCCAACTTGGTTGGCCAACATCGTTCCAGTACCAAAGAAGGATGGCAGAATCCGGGAATGTGTGGATTTCAGAGATTTGAACAAAGCCAGTCCGAAGGACGACTTTCCTCTGCCGCATATCAATGAGTTAGTGGACTTCACAACGGGGCATGCATTGCTCTCATTTATGGATGGATTTTCAGGCTATAACCAGATTGTGATGGCACCCGAAGACCGGGAGAAGACTGCTTTTACCACCTCGTGGGGGACCTATTGTTATAGGGTGATGCCGTTTGGGCTGAAGAATGCTGGAGCTACATATCAACAGGCTGCAACCACAATATTGCATGACATGATCCACAATGAGGTGTACGTGGACGGCAAGATTGTCAAGTCCAAAGAAAGAGAGGGCCACTACACCGCCTTGCAAAGGTTTTTCCAAAGCATCAGAGAATTTAGGTTGCGGTTGAATCCTTAGAAATGTACGTTTGGTGTTACTGCAGGGAAAATGCTGGGATTCTTGATTACACAGAGAGGTATCGAAGTCGACCCTTCCAAAATCAAGGCCAACTTAGAAATGCCACCACCAAGGACTGAAAAGGAGGTGCGAGGCTTTCTCGGTAAAGTGCAATTCATAAGACGGTTTATTGCTAAATTAACCTTGACTTGTGAACTACTTTTTGGTCTCTTGAAGAAAGGAAAGAAATTCCAATGGGACGGCTGATGCCAAGCTGCTTTTAAATAGATCAAGCAATACTTACAGAACCCACCTGTGTTGTCACTGCCTGAGCCGGGGAAATCGTTGATTTTGTACCTTTCAGTAACTGAAACTACAATGGGTTGCGTGCTTGAACAGGAGTTTGAGGACAAGGTGGAGAGAGCTATCTACTACCTGAGCAAGAAGATGCTGGATTACGAGACCCGTTACACTCCGCTGGAAAAAGCTTGCTTAGCCTTGGTATGGGCTACCAGGAAGCTGCGGCACTACCTGTTAGCTCACTTTGTAATGTTGGTTTCAAGATTAGATCCCATCAAATATCTCTTTGAGAAACCGGCACTTACGGGTAGGCTAGCTCGTTGGTTGCTTCTGCTTTCCGAATTCGATCTTAAGTATGTGGCGCACAAGTCAGTGAAAGGGAGAGCGGTAGCGGAGTTCCTAGCCAATCACCCAGTTGAAGGGGATGAAGCAGTTGAGTACCTATTCCCAGACGAGGCCATTCTGCATGTTGAAGAAGAGTTTTGGACGATGTACTTTGATGGAGCGTCAAGCCAATACGGGTATGGGATAGGGGTGTTGCTAATAGCGCTCGACAATTCCCGAATCCCTCTAGCATTCAAACTCCGGTTCAAAGTCTTGAACAATGAGGAAGAGTATGAGGTGTGTATTGCTGGACTAAAAGCAGCTCTGGAACTAGGGGCAAAACGGTTGGACGTCATCGGGGACTCGAACCTTGTTGTATCTCATGCTAAAGGAGATTAGAAGGTCAAAAAAGAAAATATGAGAATATAACACCAGACCTTGGACTTGCTGATTCCTCGGTTTGAGAAGCTGAACTTCGCTCATCTACTAAGAGAGAACAACAGGTTCGCAGATTTACTAGCAACTCTATCCTCTATGATAGACATCCCTTTTGGAGTCCGGATGCATCCGATCATCATCGAACAGAAATTCGCGCCGGCCTACGAGTTGATTACTGCAATAGATGAGGTTCAAGATGAGAACCCCTGGTATTATGATGTCTGGAACTTCTTGGAAAAAAAAAGGCGTATCCACCAGGGGCAAATGACATGGACAAAAGGGCAATTCGAAGAATGGCCGCTCAGTTCATCATCTGCGGAGGGAAGCTATACAAGAGAGGTCATCCCGGGATGCATAAGTTGTGCGTTGATGTTGGAGAATCGAAGCGCCTGATGGAGGCCATCCATGGAGGAGAGTGCGGAGTGCACATGAACGGGGTGATGCTAGCCCAGAAAATTCTTAGACAGGGTTACTACTGGTCCACCATGGAGGAGGATTGTATTGGCTTTGTCCGGCAATGCCACAAATGCCAAATCCATGTAAACCGCATGAACATTCCGCCGTCGAAGCTATACAACATGACTTCGCCATGGCCTTTTTCAGTCTGGGGGATTGATGTGATCAGGGCTGTCACTCCAAAAGGGTCCAATGGGCATGAGTTCATTCTGGTCACGATAGACTATTTTTACAAAGTGGGTTGAGGCCCAATCTTATGCGGTGTTGAAGGCGTCGCACGTTGCAAAGTTTATCAGAAACAACATCATCTGTCGCTACGGAGTCCCGAATGAGATCATTCCAGATAATGGTTCCCACTTCAAGAAGGAAGTGATTGACTTGTTGGAGAAATACAACGTGGTTTTTCATAAGTCATCTACATATCAGCCGCAAACCAACAGAGTAGTTGAGGCCGTCAACAAGAACATCAAGCGTATTCTGCAGAAGATGGTAGAAACCTACCGGGACTGGCCAGATAAGTTGCCATTTGCTTTGTGGGGCTATCGAACTTTAATTCAAACTTCTACTGGGGCGACTCTATATTCCTTGGTCTATGGGATGGAGGCCGTTCTACCTATCAAAATTGGGGTTCCATCGTTGCTAGTACTGGCTGAATGTCAGATAGCTGAGGCATATTGGCAACAGAGCAGATTCGAAGAACTCATGCTCTTTGATGAATGAAGGCTGAAAGCACTGTACCATGTTTAGGGTTATCAACGCAGAATTACCAGGGCTTTCAACAAGAAAGTTAAGTCCATGAATTTGAAAGAAGGAGATTTGGTGCTCAAAGACAACCGAGCTCCCATTCACGACCATAGAGGCAAGTTCAGACCCAATTGGATTGGTCCTTACATCATCAAGTCTATCTGGTCGGGCAGAGCTATCGTTCTGATGGACCTAGATGGCCTAGAGTTCTCCCAACCGATCAACATGGACAGGTTGAAGAAATACTTTCCCTGAGAGGCTCGCTAGGCCGAAAACCCGAAAGGGCGACCTAGGCAAAAGTTAGAGCACAAAAAATTTTGAAATTATAAAAACTGAGCTCGCAAGGTTGAAAACCCGCAAAGGACGGCCTTGGCAAAAGTTAGAGTGCAAAAGGAGAGAATTAATACACGGGTGAACCTGAGCCGAACTACGTAAGGCTTGATTCCCATCTATGGGATACGTAGGCAACTTCATCTTGAAGTCCAGCCATAAACACTTCCCCGATCAACTTTGTCCATGAGATCGCCTTGGTCATCTTTGTCTATTCAGCATTTAAGAGCTCAGTCGTGATCTCCGGTGCAGTGCTACTCAGACTAGGGGCAACTTTCCAGTTGCCGGAATTCAGGGTTGTGCATCTCAGTGACAGATCTTAGGCGTGTCCAGTTGTGATCCATATCGAAAATGGTTTTGAAAAGTTTTAATAAAAGTTGATTTTGCTCAAATTAATCTTTTTACAACTTAGATCATTTTTGGACCAAACGAAAAATTTTCAGTACCCATAACCTTCAACTTCATTGATTTCAATACAGAGTTCTCCTGCTTCTGAATACAAAATTGAAGTTGCTTTTCATTATATTCATAAAGAAAACTTGAAAGTTTTGATTGAAGCAAATAAATCCGGGGCATAGTCAAGTGTTCCTGTGTCCCCTCCCAGAGCTGGTCGAAGCCTCTTATGCCAAGCTCGGCCCAATCTGTGCCTCTTCATTGAGCCAATCTATGCACTCATCAGAGAGGGTGCAGCTGAAAGTAGGAGCGGGGGCCAGAAGTTCTCTCGTCCTCCATGCTGCAGCATACCGAGCTAGCTGCGCACCTCGGACCGGAAATGTAGCAGGGTACTCAATCCCCTCCTCCAGGCAAATTTGATCATGTCCGAACTGGCACCGGAACCGGAACAGAAAGTAAAACACGCGGTGTGTCAGGCCAATTAACTGGATCCCGGGCTGATGGGTCATGCTATAGCTCATTGCCGATAAATTAAGCCAAGGGCAGCGCCAAGCAATGCGATCCGCAGACAAGTTGCACATGCAGCTGTACCACCATCCTTCATCTGGAGCATCGACTAGACGTCATCAGGAGAAATAGCTGCGAGCTGAATATGCCGAACACGAGTCCACAACTCTTAACTTGTCCATCAACCACACCTGGGGAGGGATGAAAAATGAGAGAATAAAGAATAGAGAGATGTACGTTGAGAGAAAAAGTGAGCAGAAGGTTTTGAGAGGAAAATCAAGCCTGAGGGCCGAGTGATGTGAGCAATATATGTGAGATGGGGTGGGAAAAATTACCTGCAATAGTAGTGGACTCCCTGCAAACCTAGTCGTCTCCCGACGATGAAAAGCGTCTAAGCCCATCAATGTCTCGGCCAATGTCATGGCGATGCAGCTTTTATCCTCTTTCAAGCCCTCGGTGACCTTAATCGAACGAGTGCTAAACCCGCCGGAGCCTGGGGCTAGTAAGAAATGAGATAGCATGCATAAGCAGAGCGCATGTCGTCGATAACCTTGCCAATGATGGTCACCACGGTCACCAGCATCAGAAAACCGACAAACCAAGCTCGGAATGTCCAACTCTCCATCATGAATCAATGACCGAGCGTCATGTACAGTAAGACTGTACATCCGTCCTAAGGCTTGGACGTAGCCGAACCGGAACCGAGGCAAGATTTCCTCGTCGCGCTCGGATTCCATTAAAGCTTGGAAATCCTCAAAAGTGAGACACATCTCTTGACCGCCAAAGCTAAAGACGTGTGTTACCAGATTCTAAAACCTTGCCGCGGCATGGAGGAACGGAAAACGCAGCGGGGTGCGACCCAGCATAAATAGTGCATTTATGCCGAAACCTCAGAAATTCAACCTTTCCGAGTCGTCCAAGCTGGCAATCCAAGTTGTGAGATTTTGGCCAAGAAACTCTTCCATTTGGTGCAAATCAGAGCTGAAATGAGTAAAACTACGAAGCTGGGGCTTTTGTAGAAGATAAGGTGGTGAGTGGAAGATAGGTGTCAACATTCTGGAGGTCCTTGCCATTTTTGGCCGGTCGACCAAAAATAGTGCCGGCCGACCATTTGTTTAGGCCGATCGGCTAAAAATGTTGGCCGATGGCCATTTATTGTGGCCGGTGATATCTCCCTTTGGCCGATGGCCTCTCCTTTTGTTCTCTAAGCTGAATAAATGTTAAACATGCTGAGAACTTGTGACTGGTTCCACTTCCAATGCCTTTTGGTGTTGATTTTGCGAAGTCGCGCCTGTTATTGCAATTTGTTTATCGAGTTGTTGTACATTTGCTTATCGAGTTGTATTTCACTTTCTTTAAGTCTTTGCTTTGCTTATCGAGTTGTATTTACACTTGGTTAGCTTATCGAGTTCTTTGTTTTGATTATCGAGTTGTTTTTGTCGTTAGTCGATTCACTACCTGATTATTACGATGCAAGTGCTTAATTTTCAAATAAAAGTTCAATCTCATTTACATTGTTGTGTAATGCGATGCGATGCGATGCATAAAATATACAAATGTAACACTTTTTGGACAAAACAGCTATTTCATTTTATCATGTCTTTTGCAAAAAGTACATAGTTTTGAGAAAGTAAAACCTGCCTGAGGCAGTACAATGTGCTCAAACTACCTGTAAAAAGAAAAATAAAGCAAAACAAAAAAAAAAAGGAGAAAAGCAACAAAATGTCTGAACAGAGCAAAAAAGAAGAAAAGCAGTAGAAAGTCTGGATCAACATCAATGGTCTCAAGTGTGGGAGTCGGTCCTGGTCCTCTTCCTGGATGAGGGTCCAGGATCACCACCGCCAGCTCCGTAATCGGAGTCTGAGCTGTCTCCGGCCTCACCATGGGACGACGCTACCTCCTCATCTGACTCATCGTCATCTGGAGTAGGCTCTCGTGAACTACTCTCAGCATGGGTGCGCCTGTGTCTGCCTCGGCGGTGGAATGTCATCTCGTGCCTCGCTCTCTCTTCACCTCGAGTAGGAACAGATGGTCCAGCTAAAGCACCTCTCGCAGCCGGAATCTGGAATGGGGCCTGGAAAGGACAAATAGCAAATGCATCAGTCATGCTACGCAAAACAGTGTATGAATGCTGTGAGCAGTATATTAGTACAGAATGCAGTGTATGAGTACAGTGTATGAATGCCTTGAGCAACGCTGTGAGCAGTATGTAGGTTACAGTGTATCAGTGCCGTGTATCAAGTGCCGTGTTGATAGTGTGATGCATCAAATTATGTATGAAACAGATTAGGCAGAGTTTGAGACCGCGTTTGAAAGAACTTATCGGGATATTGTAGATGGTCAACAAGTCGATGCACCGTTGTAGCATCCCTACCGCTGAGTCTGTTAACTCCAGGGACTGGCGAGTGTACTCAACGGAAGCTTGCAAAAGTGTTGAAGTCATTAGTATTCTGCGGGATATCAAATGAATTGAAATGACTGTACAGAATGCAAAGTCTAGTAGTACATACCGAGGTCGAGCCATAGACTCCGACAAGCTCATGATCAGCAGGAGGAGGAGCGAAAGGGATTTGATAAGTCTCTCCACCCTGGGCAGTGTACGAAAGGGATGTGATCATAGTGGGCAGTGCTGGCCACTCAGCTCCCCGTCCCCTCCAGGACCCACTCCTTCCACGGGCCGGAGGTGCCCTCGGTGCTCCCACTCCTACCGGCGTCGCAGGCCTCTCCCTCTCGACTCGACCAGCACCGGTCAGAGATGGCTTCAGATAGATCTGAATGAACTTATAGTAGTCGCCCTCGTCTCTGAAACGGTCGGAGTCCCAGCCGATGGTGTACTCCGTCATCTCCTGTAGAGTGTATCGTTCAGTGTGCCTCATGTGGGTAGGAGGAGGTGTTGGAACTGTCTGCTCTGGTAGACCAAGGGTCTGGCATAAGAAGCGCTCCCCGAAATACCAAGCTCGGCAGACTAGGCCCTCTAGCAGAACTCTGAAATGGGCAGTCTCTCGAGCACCAGCATACCGCTCCCAAACTACGTCAGGCAACGGGGCCCAAGGCTGCCAAGTGATCTGCAAATAAAACACAGTTTATTATCTACTGTTATTAAGAGTACAATATAAAGCGAAGCTTAAATAAATTGTAATGTTTGACAAACCTCGGTTGCGGTGATGGTGTCAAAGTAGCGGGGGAAGAACATGAAGGACTCTTGTGGCCTCCGCTCGCATCTCACATCGAAGCGGTGGGAAAATGGAACCATGGGGGGCATTTCCTCATCTGGCACTGGGGCAAGCCTAGGGAAGTAGGCATACACCCACAACTACAGAATGTAACAGAGCAGATATGAGTATGCTTATCAGATAATGCAGTATACAGATAAAGCAGATTACATGTTTGCAGTGTGTATAGTGTACAGATAATGTAAAGCAGAATTGAAAAGATAGAAAGGGAAAGTGTACCTCCCGGGCTCGCTAGTAGCCTCCAAGTAACTGCTCGCTGAGGCAGGAGGATGAGCTCATATATCCGTAAAGGGTGGCCAAGCTCGTGCCACCCCAGTCGTAACTACGGATCCGCGTCACGTCCACAAGTGCGCTCAGTAGGTAGAGGGCGACAGTGTTCACCCGGTCGGTGAAGAGTGTGGTCCCCAGCAGGAACATGATGAAGCCACGAGCATACTGCTCCTCCTCCTCCCAAGTAGTAGGCGCCTGGATCCGAAAGTGATCCTCGAACCATGAGTACCTCACAAACCCTGGCCGGACAAGAGGTGGCTGAGTGCCAAGCAAGTATAGCTGAGCGGCATCCCACTCATCCATATCTGTATCAAAAGGGATCGGATCACCCCTACTCCGATGCCTGTGAGCGTGGAGAAATCAAAGAGAGTCATCGTCATCTCCCCGGTGGCAGAAAGGTGGAGGGAGTCGGTGGTGTCCCACCACCTCTCCACCAAAGCAGCAAGAAGGGGCCTGCTTGCGGTGAGGCGCGAGAGTCCCATGCAGAAAGTCCCAAAACCGGCCTGGTCGATAATATGACGGACCGCGTCGGGCAGCTCCATATACCAACCTTGGGCGACAGTGTTCCCATACCCCCGGAAGGCATGGGAATCTCCCTGTGTTCAAAATAAACAGTTGCAAAGCAGTGTTAAAAATACAGTGTTGAATGCGCTTAGAATTGTGCAGTTGACAATGCAGTGTGTGTGCATGTGTTCATATTTAAACATATATCGGGTGTGGGTGTGCTCACAGTGAATTATAGCATATGATGTATCAGTGTGTTTGAATTGTTCAGTTGACAATGCAGTGTGTGTGCATGTGTTTAGATTTAAACATATATCGGGTGTGGGTGTGCTCACAGTAAACTACAGCATGTGATGTATCAGTGCGTCTGAGTTAAGCAGTTAAAGAACAGAATCGACTATCGCAGTTATATGTTCTACATTACAAAAAATGAAACAGAGGAAGAATATACCTCAGCGGCGTCGTAGGACATATGTGACTCTAGCTCGCACAGCAAAAGCTTCAGTGGCACGCCCCGCGCATAGCTCTTGAAGTGGCGGATGCTGTCGGGAGGCAACACGTGTATCGCCGGCCTGTAAGTCACCAGATCGAATGGCCGGATGCGAAGAGGTAGGAGCTCGACCTCGGGGTCCACGACCATCTCCGGGGGAGTCCCACCACGTGGAATGTCGTCTGCCATCTCAAAAGGAACGTGAAAATGGCCGAGAATGTGAAAAACGGGCAAGAATGCAAAAGGTCAACCCAAAAGTCAACCTCGAGAGGATGAAAAATGGGAGAAAAGGTCAGAGTGTGGAAAAGGCACGAAAACCAAGTAAACTCAGTGGGAAACAAACCCCAAGTAGTGGAAATCGAGAAGGAAACACTGAAAACCGAGTTTTGTTCGGTTTAAAGTGTGCAAAACAGGAAGGGTTTCGCGAATCGAACGACGAAAAAGGCTTGAAAACACGGCAAAAACTCTGATCGAAGGTTCGGAAATCGCCTAGAGGGAGAGAGGAGTGATTTTCGAGCTAGGGTGAAGTGGAAATATAAGGTTTGGAACCTTATATTTAAAGACCCGTGGCCAAAGGACAAAACTGCCCCGACATTGCCATTTTTGGCCGGTCGGCCAAATTGTTAGCCGATCAGCTAAATATTTGGCCGATGATCTCCTTTTGTGGCCGATGGATGGCCGGTGGCCTCCCCTTGTGGTCGGTGAACCTCCCACACCCTTGTTGGGGTCAGTTGTGTGGTTTGGGACCTTCATTACTCAAGACAGTGCAAGACAGTGCACTTTTGAACCTTAACCGACCTTCGCGTTGACCTCGAGCCGTGTCTTCTGTGAGCGATGCTCGGTGCGCGCAAGGAGTATCCTTCCTCGTATCCTTTTGTATCTTGCGAGCTCCGCAAATCGCTTTAAATATGTTGTATTACATTGCTTTGTTTTGACTGTAATAGGCGTGCTCGTTACGCGTCTTGCATTGAACAATGCCTCGTCTTGCTTTGCAGTTGCATCTCAACATTGCGAGTGGCATGCCTTCACCATACTTATACTGAACATGGGCCTTTTTTGCTTTACACATTGCTTGTGTTGTGGCGCATGATTTACTTACATGTGTTCATGCTTTTCTTGCTTTACACATTGCTTGCGTTGTCGTGCATGCTTTACTTACATGTGTTCATGCTTTTCTTGCTTTACACATTGCTTGCATTGTCGCACATGCTTTACTTACATGTGTTCGTGCTTTCTTTGCTTCACACATAGCATGCGTTGTCGCGTATTGCTTTACTTACATGTGTTTATGCCTCAATCGCATTGTCATGCATCCTACTCAGCTCGCATTGTCGCGAATGCCACCTTCTTGCATTGTTATGCTTGTTTCAAATTGCATTGTTATGCACCACCATCGGCTCGCGTTGTCGCGCATGCCACATCCTTGCATTGTCATGCATCCTACCCGGCTTGCGTTGTCGCGCATGCCACCTTCTTGCATTGTTATGCACCACCATCGGCTTGCATTGTCACGCATGTCCTCCTTGCATTGTTATGCTTGTTTCAAATTGCATTGTTTTGTATCACACTTAGGTTTCATTGTCATGCATCCCTTCCGCATTGTTATGCTTCACACTTAGGTTGCATTGTCATGCACCCCTTCACTTGCGTTGTCACGCACTTTTCACTTGCATTGCTATGTATGTTTCTAACGATGTTGTACTTGTTAAGTTTCTTTTTCAGGCACGCTATTGTATGTACGGTCCATTTGAAGCTGGTACGACCAGATGAACCAGACAGGTATTGTATTCTCCACGTGAGACGTAGCGAGAATTGTATAATTCTCTTACACCCTTTCTACATGAGTTATAGTTCGATTCTTATTCGCTTGCTTAAACTGTTGCATTTATTGTGTATAATTGCTTCGTTATAGCTCTCTTTGCATGATCATAAGTTATGTTCGGCTTTGTGCATGTCATTTGCATCTTGCCCCTGCCTGCGGGCACATATTTTTGTTATCTTGTATGCTTTGTCTAAGTCTTCGACCCTGTCAAAAATGGGTCGTCTCTAGCCTTTGACATTCACTCCCGTCACTATTATGACTTTCGAGTTCTGTCAAAGAGGGGCAACTGTAGACACCCCATTTTTGACCGTCCTCAAGACTTAGACGTCATCGTTTGAACACTCGATGATCATCTATGCTCGTGTTCGTTTTGAGTTCCCAGAGGTCTCGGCCACGCACCTTGCTTCAAGATCTCTCAACTTGACTGTTTTGTGCTTGGTTGTGGACCAAGCACTTGTGTTTTTGCTTTTAAGGGAAGAGGGTAGCTTCTCAACCCATCGGCCAAGGCATGAATCCATCGGCCCCTTTCTCTTGCCATCGGCTGAAGGTGATGGCCGATCGGCACTGTTTTTGGTCAACTGGCCACCTTTGTTGGTCAATTGGCCATATTTTTCGGCCGACCCCTTTCCATCTGCTTTTGGCAGATATTTTATGCCAGCTGTCACAGTTGGCATGCACAATTCATTCCCCCCATACACGTGTATGGAGGGATTTGCACCTTGTGTTAGTTTCTCCAAGAAGCCTTGAAATTGGTTTCCTTTAAGAAGGGAGCTTCTCTTCCCTTCTCAAGGGTTAGAAAAAAATCTGAGGGGAAGTTATATATCTATCTATCTCTATATCTCCCTCTCTTTACATTTTGTGTGTGCATTTGTGTTCTAAAGTGCATTTTGTCCATACTTTTGCACTAGAACACCTAGAGTTACACCATCCTTGTGTGCTGAGGTACTAGGAGATTGGTTTTAAGGTTTTTGAGCTGGTTTTGATCAGAGAGAGTTGCTGGTCTTGTGCTCTTGAAGTTGTTCTTCAAAAGTGAGATTCTAAACTTTAGATACCCTATTCTTGCCTAAGCTTTTACACATACTTCTATATTGTTTCAAGCTTGACTCTAAACTACAAAAAGTTCTGATTTTGTATGCTTGTTATAGTTGCTTGAGGTCACTTTTTGGTTGGGGGTTGTCTACCCCCTCTTAGGCCTTGTTTGGCCTTGTTTTGTGCCTTTACTTTTGAGCTTTGGGATCATCTTATTTTGACCTTCCCACCACTGAAATCCAGAGGATTTTTAGTGGTGGAGAAGTGGTTTTGGAGTCTTGTATAGGAGAGGGACACCCCTCTCTCCTTATTTCTCATGTGCTTGTGTTGTTGGCTTATAAGAGTAGCATGTTTACTTAGCATGTCTTGGTTCTATTTCAGCACTTTTTAGTGGCTTTTAGGACATGCCTTAACTCTATTCCATGTTGGT
Organism: Camellia granthamiana; assembly: GCA_036172215.1. Classification (NCBI taxonomy): domain Eukaryota; kingdom Viridiplantae; phylum Streptophyta; class Magnoliopsida; order Ericales; family Theaceae; genus Camellia; species Camellia granthamiana. The sequence goes on along the minus strand of CM069903.1, from coordinate 62,576,550 downwards.
TTGATAGCATCTTGCATGCTTCATATACTTGTAGAGTAATCTTGCATGTTTGCATAACATGCATCTTGCATTTGGATCATCATGCTTGCATATTTTGGCTCAACTCAAAGGAGCTTTTAGTCATGTTTCACCATGTTTAAGCTCTGTTTGGTGTTGTCTTGGTCATGCATGCATTGTTTTGTATAGCCTTGGTTCATTCTAGCTTGTAAGCTTTGTGCCTTGAGTTCATTAGCATGTGTCACTTGAAGTATTTTCATGATTTGGCATCATGTGAAATGCAATTTCAGTCCATGTTTCATGGTCACACACATGCATTGATCACCTATTCCACGCTTTGGACAGTTTGTGTTTCATGCCTTAAGAATAGGTCATTGTGCATGCCATCATACTTAGGCCTTTGGGATGCCATCTAGGTGGGTTTTTGGGCTCATTCTAACATGCCATAACTCTGATTTTATTGGCCTAAGTCATGCCATGCTTGGTTGTAATAGGTGTAGTGCAATTGCCCCCTTTTGGCCTTGTATGCGTCTTGTTTTGTGCTCACCTTTCTAACATATTTTGACCTCATCCCATGCATGTTCTAGCCTTGTTTTGGCCTGCCTTGGGACTATTTTGGGTCACCTTGGTCCTGTGGGGCTTGGTTGATATGGCCATGGTTCAAGTACCTTGGCTAGCTTTGAACTTGAAGTCCATTAGCATGCCTTGCTTGTGTTATGTGTTTGATTTGGCATCACTCTTAACAGAATTTCAGAGCTTATGGTGTCACCATACTATCATGATTGTCACCCCTCGCTCATGTTTGGGTGTTGTGGCCTTATGCCTTAACTCTTGGACCATTGCATGTGCATGCTCATTGTGCATTTCATTCTATCACTTCATCATTTTGGCAATTGTTTTTGGTGTGGCTGAGGCCTATCCATTTTCAGTGTAAGTCCATGGATCATGCGGTTTGTGTGTCGTTGTATGCTTATCGCATTGCATGCTTGTCCATCTTTGCATGCCATGCATGTTTGTATGTTTAGGTTGCATTTTGCATGCTTGCTAGTTTGCATTTTGTCACATGCTTGATTAGGTTGCATTGCATTTGGCATGCTTGTTACCTTAGCCTTGTGTGCATGCTTGAGTCCTATTGCATTTGGCATGCTTAGGTTCCATAGCATTGTATTTCCATGTTGCATTGTATTTGGCATACTTGCTTGCATTACATTGTGTTTGGTTTGGGGTGTCAAACCAAACACGAGGAGCGAGGAATGTTAGTACTTGAAGTGACGAAACGTGCCTCAATCTTTAGTCGCCGACGCTCTTGATCCAACATGATAGAGTGTGAGGCCTTCATGTGTTTCATGCATTCATTCCATATTGATTTGCACACTTGGTTCCTTTGGCCATCATGCATTGAAATGCGTGATTGATGGCCCGAGGGTCGAGAACCATACTCCCTTGAGTTTGTGACATGATAGGAAGGATGGTTGTGCACACATTGCTTTGAAAATGCATTGTCATGCTCTGTTTGTCCTCTGCTGAAGCAAAACAGCATTCTGCAAGAAGATGTGGCCGGCCGGCCATCTCTAGTGCCGATCGACTAAACATTTTTGGCCGAGAGCCCCATTATTGGCCGATGACCAGTTCCCCTTGGCCGATGGCCTTTCCTCTTGGCCGATGGCCTCTCACAGCACCCAGAAGGTGATTCAGAAGCATCCTTGAGACTTGTGTAGTTTTCAGAGGTGCACAGCAGTGTAAACAGAGGCTGCATGAGCATGGCGATAGATTTTCGAGCGAAGCTGAGCATGCATGCATTTGTCCCTCTTCCCGAAGCTGTTTTACCGCTTTAATAGCTTAATTAATTTGTTTAATTAGTTAAGTGTTGTGTAATAATTAATTAGCTAGTTAGTTAGTTAATTAGTCAATTTGTATTATTTATTCGGACCCTCCGTCGAGAGGGTGAATTTTGTAATAAGCGTGCTTGAGTGTGTGAATGTCTTCCAACCCCACGTCTTCTTCCCTTTTATTTAACCGCTTTCGATGGTTAGTTCTAGGGCATATTTCAATTAGCATACTTATGATAGCATGTTTGCCTTCATTCATCTGTACTGCATGCATCGGGCTCGGCGGATCATACTAACTACATTGTATTTCAATTCCTACTTGAATACATGATTATCAAGTTGCATCTCATATGCCATTTTAGAATAGTCGAGTCTATCTTAGTTGCATTTTGCATGTGTTGTATTAGCCATCTTAACATAAACTAGGATCATGAATTGATTACTAACTAGTTCTTTGTTTTGGCTCAGAGTACTAGGTAAGCTTTTATGCTTTAGCATATTGCATGTATGTTAGTATTGCTATGATAGCATGCTCGTCATGAGGCTATTTGTTTATGTGATATAACTGCCTGAATGCCTGTGGGTGAAGGCTGGATTACTTGAATTGGAACAATTCATCGAAATGCAAGTTTTAAGCCCACTTGAGAGTGGCAAAATCATGTTTTCTAAGCCCACTTGAGGGCGGCAAATCCACGTCTTACCCTACTTGCGAGTAGCACCTTCAAACCATTTTCAAACAAACAAACATGAGATGTTTTGCTTCAACTTAGGCAATCTAGTCTATACTTGTGTGTTGTCCGCATCACATAGTAATTATAGGCTAATAACCGAAATAAGAACGCATGTGTTTTTCAAAAACAAGATATCGTGTTTAGTACAGGCCGATCTTTGATCGGGCGAGCGGGGGTGCTCATAGATGACCTTCCCCAATCGTACCCAAGTTCCCGAGCCGAGGCAACTTTGGTGATAACGGACACGTGGCCTTAGGCAACGAGTCAGGGTTTCCTAAATTTTCCTAAAAATAAAATATTTAGGTGGCGACTCCGTATCTGGCAAAGCAGTCCATGTTTGGCACTTCTTTCTTAAAAATCAGTTTTCCAAAACGATTTGCCGGATTTGGACTCTTTGGTGATTTATCAGTCTTGCATTATACTTTGCGAGATCAGATTAAGAACCGTGACATTTGAGTCCGAACTGTAGCATGAAGCCTAAGGGTGCGTCTACAGTGGCCTGCCGGCTACCAGTGTCTTTTTTTAGATATTTTGTTGACAACTATTCCAGTTGTTGGCACAATTGTCTTCATCTCCATACACGTGTATGAATGGATATTTCTCAGCCAAATGCTTGTTTATCTATATATATGGGGTCTCCTCCCCCATTTTTGAGGGTTAAATAATTTGGAAGAAAAACATCTGTCTCTCTCTCTACATTGCTCTCTCTCTCTCTCTCTCTCTCTCTCTCTCTCTCTCTCTCTTGCCAATTTGTGCACACTTGCCTAGTTATACTACACTTTTGCATACACTTCCTTAACCAAAGTTGATCACCTTTGAGCTGAGGTTCCTTGAAGCCTTCTTGAAGCTCTTGAAGGTGGTTTTAGCTTGAGTTAGTGCCTAAAATTATTCTTTGCTTCAAGAGGTATACTATTTGTCTTTTAAGCTTGTTTTGTATACTTGTTTTTCTATTTCTTTCCACTATTTTTGGGCTATTTTTGGGCCATACAAAACTCTATTTTTGTGGGCTAAAATTGGTGTTTTTGACCTTTTAAGGTTAGGGGGTATCTCACCCATCTTTATCCCTTGCTTTTAAGGCTTTTTCACCTTTGTTTCCCACCTTCAAGCTATCTCTTTTTGGGCTTTTGAGCACTAGATTTTAGAGTATTTTCACTGGGAAAAACCATGTTTTGATGTCCAAAATTGGAGGGGTTAGCCTCCCCTCCTTGTGTCTTGTTTGCTAGCCTAGTTAGCTCCATGTGTTAGCTAAATTTTCTAGCCTTTTGTAGCTTAATTCCAGCATGTCTTAGGCTCTATTTTAGACTGTTTTGTCTCTATTTTTGGCTATTTATTGCATTTGAGTCTTATATTGCATAGTTGTACTGTAATAGTCCTCACAAGCTTAGTGTTTTAGGCCATTAGACACCCCTTGTTAGAGTTGATTGCATATTTCAGTGGTTTGCTCACTTCATTTCAGCACTTATAATCTTTACAATCTCCCTCATTTCTTCACTCTTTATTTGCTTTGAGGGTTGTTTCAACCTTCGGATAGTTTAAGCTTAAGATTGAGGTTCATTGCTTAATGGTTTAATCCTCTTTTGGGGTTTCATTACCAACGGCATGACACCTCTCTCTTGCCTTAAACTACCCCTTGTTTGACACCTCCTTCCCTTTAAAGGACTTCTCACCAATGGACTTAATTGGTTAAATAATGATTGGTAAGTTAAAATGGGTAAACAAGTGGAAACTAAAAGTGTGCAAGAAAAGAAATTGGTTGTATTTTGATGTGTTCAATCAGATGTTAATTGAACACAAGAAAAATTGGGGCATTCCATAGGTCACCACTGCCCTTGATCATGCATGATAGGGTGATGTTTGTTGAGTCTTATTTATGTATTTATTAACTTGTACACCTTGGTTCTTTGGCCATCATGCAATGAAATTGCTTGATTGATGGTTTTGGAACCAAGTGTATCACTCCTTTGAGATGTTTTGATGATAAGAAGGGATACATAATACATACAACCTGTGAGAATACTCTCTTTTAGCCCTGTTTGCTCTTTGTTGCCACAAGGAAAAGTGGATCATCAGTGGCCGGCCGGCCACTGTTACTGGCTGACAGGCCATCACTGTTGGACATCAACCCCTCAATGGTGGCCGGCCGGCCACCACTTCTGGCCTGCCAGCTACCAATGAATTTTGGGCAATGTTCTTGTGAAGCACGACAGAGTTGATCTGGAGAAGGAAACAGTGCAAGGGTTGCACAAACAGAGGCTTTCGTGGGTAGACAGCGGATATTCTTCGGGTGGAAACCTCGCATGCATGGGTCTCCCTTGCTTTCCGGGACTAGTTAGCAGATTAATTAGTTTAAATTGGCATTTAATTATGCATTTATTGTAAATTAATTAGTTGTTGCTAATTAGTTTATGTTGTAATATTTAAATTAGCTTAATTAGTTGTAGCCAGTTAGTTTACTCATTTAATTAGTTTAGATTAATTAAATTAGTTTGTGTTGTAATATTAAATTAGCCTAGCCTAGTTAAATTCTTATTTAATTAGCTTAGATAGTTAGTTAATTATTCATTCAGGTTTTGTAATAATTAGCTTAATTAGCTTAATTAGTTTAGCTAGTTAGCTTTATTCATTCGGACTCTCCGTTGTGAGAGCGTAATGTAATAATGTGTATGTCTTTCAACCTCATGTCTTTCTCCCTTTTATCTACCCACTTTTGATGGTTAGATTAGGAACTTGTTTCAATTAGCATGCCTTATGCTTGCATCCATTCATCTTGTATTGTATGCACCGAGGCTTGGTGCATCATTTGAACTGCATTGTCATTTCAATATTTCATTGAATACGTGCTTAAACCGCATGTTTTGAATTGAGTCATATGCCACATTAGTAGCCGAGCCTATTAATTACATTATTGCATGTGTTGTATTAGACATCTTGTATAGTTAGGAGACATGCATTTTTTCTAACTCTTTTGTTTTATCTTAGCTTGGAGTACTAGGTTTTAGTGCTTTAGCTTACTTGCATGAGTGTGAGTGATTGCCGTGACTAGCATGTTTGCCATGAGGCTAAATGCTTACATGCTAAACAGCTTGATTGTCTATGGATAAAGGCTTGTTGTTTGAATTGGAACGATTCAATAAATGTATGTTTAAGCCCACTTTGTTGAGTGGCAAATTCACAAACTTTAAGCCCACTTGAGGTGGCAAAATCAAACCCTTTTCACAAAACAAACAAGAAATTGAGTTGTTCCAATTCGGGGAAACTAGTCTATAATTGCTTGTGCGCATCACTTAGTAAAGATAGCCTAGTAATCGGAACAAGAGCACATAATGTTGATAAAAATCATATCATGATTAGTATAGGCCGATCTTTGATCTAGCGAGTGGGTGTGCTCAATTCCTGACCTTCCCATATCGTACCTATGTTCCTAAGTCGAGGCGACTTTGGTGATGATGGACACGTGGCCTTTGGCACGAGTCATGGGTTTGCTAAATTTCCCTAAAATAAAATATTTAAGTGGCGACTCTGTATTTGACAAAGCAGTCTAATTTTGGCTTTTTTGATTCAAAATCAAAATTTTTTAAAAGATTTGCCGGATTTGGACTCTTTGGTGATTATCAATTTCACATTACACTTGTGAGATTAGATTCAGAACCACGGGAGTCCGAACTATTGGGCTTCTTTTCATACTTCCGAAAGAGGGCGCGAAAAAGCAAGCTACAGTTTTTGGCGACTCTGTTGGGGATTTAGAGAACTTGGCTCAAACTCATGATATGACATTTTATCTACACTTATGTGTTTCTTTGCATTTGCATTTACATTGGTGTGCCTAAGTCACTATGTTTGCCATCTGCTATTCCTGGACGGTTTGCTAGAGGCTTGCTTAGAAAAGCTTGCTAAGAGGCTAACCGGTCGCGGGCTCTGCCACGATAGGAACACAACCCTTGGATCTGGACTACTTCTATACCATTTAATCCTATTTTCACTTCTCGGTGTTAGGTGTGAGAGGTATATTAGGTAGTCTTGCTGAGGTACCCCTTTTGACCAATCGGCCTAGTTGCATATTGAAAGCCATAAAGACTGTTCCAAACTAAGACAGGTTGCTCACTCGAATGCAAGATTATGTGAAACCACCTTGCTTGAATAGTTAACCCTAGCTCTTGACGAAAGTAGGACAGGGTAACCCTACCCCATCATAGGGGTGTTTTGGCTCTTACTTAACTAGTATATGCTTTTAGAGTGAAACTCTACAGGAACATGCATATCAGTTGCAAGTTTGGGTATCAGATTTGGGGGGTAGAAATCAGTGTTGAGTATAGGTCTACAGCTTATGGTTACAACTGTGTGTTGTTAACGTCTTAGCTGAGGTGCTATGCGGTTTCTGATTTTCACTTTCTTTTTGCTTTATTTCTTTTTGCAAGGTAGTTTATCACGATTGCTTTGGACAGTTTAGTTACCCCCCAAGCACTCTGGACCCGTGTAAGAAGACTTTACAGATCCGGGGATCTTATCAGGGGATAACCAGTGTTTGCTTCGCTCCCACCGGTTACCAAACGGAGGAGGGTCAGGCATAATTCACCAGTCCAGCAGTCACCTTTTACTTCATCTGCGTCCAATCAGGCTTAGTCTTCTGCTTCCCCTCCAGTAAGAGATTATTCACCAGTTTCAATGGCACAATATCCCCCAGTTAGAATAGAAGACTTGCTTCGTCATCTCCAGCAAACCATTGAGACCATGCAGCTAGATGCTACCCGCCAAGCTGAAATTATAGCCCACAAAGCGGAAGTGATAAATTGGCTACAGCAACAGCAACTATAGCAAGCAGCGACTTCTATTTCTCATGCACCTCCAGTGGGTATCCTAGCACCCAGAATCACTGTTAATGCTCAGGCTGAAAATCAAGGCAACCTGGTAGACCCTATCCCACCACAAGCCTCTAAGGCACCAGTGTACCAAACTGATGTGTCGTTTGAATTCGAGGTTGACCCTACTGTGTTGAATGTCAACAAGCTAGAAAAACTTCTTAAGCGGGCACAGGGAGTGAACTCAATCCCTGACATCAAAGATGGATACACTGACTCCGCAATAACTCTGCTAGACAGATTCAAGATGCCACACATAGACCGATTTGATGTCCATTTGCGGTTATTCTCAGACATCCTACGGCCAATGGGCCTCATCAGACTTCAAAAGCTGTCACTTTTTGGCCGGACCTTGTCAAGGATAACAACTATCTGGTATGCAAAGCTGGAAGACTCTGTGAAATGGAGCTGGGAGGAAATGGCTGAGGCCTTCATTGCACAGTACTCCTACAACATGTAGATTGAGGTCACTACCCGTGACCTTGAGGCAACTTGCCTAGAGCCAAATGAGGGCTTCTCGGACTTTGTAACGAGATAGAGGACCAAGGCTTTGGTGATGACTACCAGGCCATCCGAGAAGGATCAAATCAAGATGGTGGTCCATAATCTACAAGGGAAATTACTGCAGAAGATGATTGTCCTGCCATTATTCACATTCACTGAGCTCCATGAAATGGGGGTTCAGATTGAAGATGCAATGAAACAGGGGTTAATAACCGATGAGAAGGAGTAGCCGAAGAGGCCTTTCACATGCAGTTCCAATGCAACCATGAGTGGAAGCACAACTGCGCGGCCACCTGATTTGAATGTTGTCACCACTACAGCCAAGACTGCCAACCCATTCGCCAGTACAAATCCACAAACCTCAAACAACTAGGCCCGATCTCAAAGGGTCTTTACCCTGCTCTATATGCCTTTATCCAAAGCCCTAGGGGTGCTGATCAAAAAAGGGCATCTTAAGCCGTTAGAACAACGCCCACTACCCGATCCTCTCCTGCCTAAACACAACTCGACCAAATTTGTGCTTTTCACCAGCAGGACGGTCACGACACTGACCAATGTTACAGGCTGCGTCATGAGATTCAAGATCTCATTGACAATAAGGTGATAGTACCGCCCCAAAAGCCAAATGTGACCACCAACCCTCTTCTAGCACATACCCAAGTTCCTCCACCCCGGCACTTAAATCTAATACATATACTGGCCATCTCATATAACCCCAGTGTATAGATTACCCCTTCTCACCTACCCAAACCGGTTGTGTTCATTCCTAAAAGCACAGACTTGTGAATGATGGATGCATCCACACTCCAACCTGAACCCGTGGTGGTGACATTGGCAGAAGGAGGGAGGTTAGCCTTGGAGGAGAGTGTTAGCCCGTGGTTTAAGAGCTCTGCAGACTTAACTGAGGGAGTGTATGACCCGTGCCGCTATATTGTGCCAGTTGACCAAGCCAAACCCGAAGTGGTATTACTGACAGCAGCGGAGGTCAGTGTGGTTTGAGAGGATGGCTCGAGCCAGGGTCTGGATGATCTAGCCGAGCTGTAAGAAGACTTAGACAATCTGCAGTTCTATGACGAACAAGATCAGGGGGACATGCAGATTGACTAGTTTGATTTGAATAGGTCGGTAGACAACTTCGGGTGGCTTAGTGACGAGCCTGGCAGGAAGGAAGAAACCGAATAAAAACCTAAAGAAAAAGGAGCTAGAATAGCTACAGTGGTCGGAATGGCCAAGGACAAGGGGAAGTTGCCGGAAAGCAGCGGTATTAAGAATTTAGCTCAGGAATTGGTCGTCGTAAGTACTGCTGATACAGAGCAAGAAGCCGCATTGAAGCGGTTTGTGCAAGAAAGGGATCAAGACAAACAGGAAGCTGGAAAAATCCAACACTCTGAGGGGGATATGGGAATGATTAGAATGGAACTGGACAATTGTTTTTCGATTGCTAGAGGAATATGGTGGGAAGATGATGATCTGCATTTTGCCCACACTGACGAGGATTGGGGTGACGACCTGCCAAACAATACCTGGTACTCGGAAGAGGTGGACCATATGACTAGAAGTGGGTAGTACTTCAAGCCCCCACATTTGGACCAAGCTGAAGCCTCCAAAAAGGATAAAGAGGTGGAGAAGTAGAGTGAAAACTAGTTGGAAAAAGAAGCAGTGCTGAAACAGTTGAAGAAGATTCAAGCCGATACTTCGATTTGGGGGCTGCTCATGGCTTCTCGAGTGCATCGACAGGCTGTATTATCAGCGATGGATAGGGCCAAATTGTCCATTGACATAACTCCTGAATAGCTCGTGGGGTTAGTCGTCCCTGGAGGCACTGCGCCAACTTTAACTTTCTCAGACAAAGAACTGCCGCTAGAAGGCTCAGCACATAACAAACCTTTGTATATATCAGTGGAGTGTAGGGGAAAGTGGGTGCCAGTGGTATTGGTCGATATTGGGTTAGCAATCAATGTCTGCCTATCTCGTACAGCCTATGCCATCGGTTTGAAACCAGCAAATTTCGTGCCTACAGCCCAAGTGATTCGGGCGTATGACAACACCAGCACGGAGGTGATGGGCACAGTACAGATCCGAGTTTAAATGGGCCCAGCTCAACAAGATATTGAGTTCCATATCCTAGATGTGCAGGCCATTTTCGATCTATTGCTAGGAAGGCCATGGCTGCACCAAGTAAAAGTTGTCTCCTCTACCCTCCACCAAATACTGAAATACCCCCATGGGAAGGGGGTGGCTATTGTGTTCGGGAATTCATCTATCCATCCTCTGCCAGAGGTAACTATGCCTGTGCTGGAAATTGTTCATGGCGAGGAGGATGTTTTCCTCTATGGATTTACCCTAGCTGAGGCTCGGGCAGTGCAAACCATCTTAGCGGCTGATGAGGGCTTGTATGTCAGTGCCCAATCAATCTATTTCATGAACAAGCTCCAACATGTGCCAATAATGGGGTTGGGAAGAAGTGGCCGTAAGGACGTCACAACACTGGCTGATGTGCCACATAATCCACATGCCTTTGGGCTTGGGTATACGCCCACCAAAGAGGATTGGGTTAGAAAAGGAAAAGAGATGGCAGGCAGAGCCAGAGCTAAGTAGATTGGGAAGCGCTATGAGCTTGTGCATAGACCAATCCGGGGAACCCTGAGTGGTCATTTTGCTCGGGAGGGTGAAGACTTTCCATTTTGCGATTTTCTCGAACCCTGGTTCAACTCTGAGAAGCAGCGGGTTCCTTGTTTTGAAATTTTCTTCAACTTGCAGCTGCAAGACAGTGATACAAAGGAAAGGGCTGAGCCAATTACTATTGAAGCTGAAAAGAGCACAGAACATGACTCAGACAGTAGCAAGCTTGAAGTAGGAGCAGCACTGGAATGTCTCCTTTCGGATCCTCCGATCGACTCATAGAGCTTGGGAGATAACCTGACCGTTTCCATGATCAGGGAACAACAGGGTGTGAACCCTTTTAGCAGCATTTTGGATGCATCTGACGCACCATCCCTCGTTTGGCAGCTAGAGAAGGGTTACCTTTCTAGTTCTTAGAGTTCTAAGTCGGGTACTGAACCAGAATCTGATTCCATAGAGTCTGTGGAGTCGAAATCAGATTCTGGTCCTTTTGAGTCAGAGTCCAGCATTCCTGGGGGTGATAACCTAGATGCCAAGGTCTTGTCCAGGTCGCCCTTTTCTTTTGGTTTGAGTCAGTTGTAACCGAAAAGCTGGATAAGTTGGACTTTTTGAATGAGAATGCCACTGCAGATTCTGAGTATTTCTCTATGCTGCTTGTTTATTGCATTAATCAGGACTTTCAAAATTTTAATGAAAATGATAAGGAAGGAATTCCTCTGGTTTTGAAAATTTAGATTAATCGAGAAGAGGAGAGGTTTGCAAAACCCCTTGCTAATGAAATCATTGCTTTTAATGTGGGTATTGAGAAGGATCTGCGTCTGGTCCAGATCGGATCCACGTTGTCTTTGGAGGAGCCTGAGTGCTTAATCGCTTTATTAAAAGATTTCAAAGATGTTTTCGCGTGGTCCTACGAAGACATGCTTGGAATCGATCCTGAGATTGTACAACATCGGATCCCTCTCGACGCTGAGGCCCGACCCATCAAATAGAAGTTGCGGATAATATGTCCGGATTGGGCTTTGAAGATTAAACAAGAGGTCACCAAGCAGATAGATGCAGGGTTCTTACTAGTATCTGAGTATCCAACTTGGTTGACCAACATCATCCCAGTGCCAAAGAAAGATGGCAGAATTCGGGTGTGTGTGGACTTCAGGGATCTGAACAGAGCTAGTCCGAATGATGACTTTCCCTTGCCACATATTGATGAATTGGTTGATTTCACCTCGAGTCATGCGTTGCTCTCCTTCATGGATGGATTTTTTGGGTATACACCAAATTCTGATGGCTCCCAAGGACAGAGAAAAAATCACCTTCACTACGCCGTGGGGAACCTACTGCTACATAGTGATGCTGTTTGGGCTGGAGAATGCCGGGGCTACTTATCGAAGGGCTACAACCACAATTCTGCATGATATGATCCATAAAGAGGTTGAGGTGTACGTGGATGACATGATTGTCAAGTCCAAAGAAAGAGAGTGCCCTTACACCACCTTAAAGAAATTCTTTCAAAGGATCAGAGAATACAAACTGAGGTTGAATCCATAAAAGTGTACTTTCGGCATAACAGCAGGGAAAATGCTGGGTTTCTTAATCACACTGAGGGGCATCGAGGTTGATCCTTCCAAAATCAAGGCCATCTTAGAAATGCCACCACCGAGGACTGAAAAAGGAGGTGCAAGGCTTTCTGGGTAAAGTGCAATTCATAAGATAGTTTATTTCTAAATTAACCTTGACTTGTGAACCACTATTTGGTGTCCCGAAGAAAAGAAAGAAGTTCTGATGGGATGATCGATGTCAATTCGCTTTTGAGCAGATCAAGCAGTATCTTCAGAATCCGCTTGTGTTGTTGCTGCCAAAGCCGAGGAAGCCCTTGATTCTATATCTGTCAGTCACCGACACAACGATGGGATGCATACTTGCTAAGGAATTTGAGGATAAGGTGGAGAAAGCCATCTTTTATTTGAGCAAGAAAATGCTAGATTATGAAACTCGCTACACTTCGCTGGAGAAAGCTTGCTTAGCCTTGGTATGGGCTACCAGGAAGTTGAGGCACTGCTTATTAGCTCACTCCGTAATTTTGGTTTCGAGATTAGATCCCATCAAATATCTCTTTGAGAAACCAGCGCTTACGGGTAGGCTAGCCTGTTGGTTGCTTCTTCTCTCTGAATTTGATCTGAAGTATGTTACTTGCAAGTCAGTTAAGGAGAGAGCTGTGGTGGAGTTCTTGGAAGATCACCCAGTAGAAGGAGATGAAGTGGTAGAATACCTATTCTCAGATGAAGTTATTCTGCAGGTCGAGGAAGAGATTTGGATAATGTACTTTGACAAAGTGTCTAACCAATATGGTTATGGGATAAGGGTATTGCAGATAGCACCTGACAATTCCCATATACCCTTAGCCTTCAAACTCTGGTTAAAGGTATCCAATAACGAAGCAGAATACGAGGAGTGTATCACTGGTTTGGAAGCCGCTTTGGAACTAGGGGCCAAAAAGTTGGATGTCATCCGGGACTCGAACCTAGTTGTGTCTCAAGCAAAAGGAGATTGGGAGGTCCAAGAAGAAAAGATGAAGATCTATCACCAGACCTTGGATGTTCCAATTCCTGGGTTTGAAAAACTAACTTTCACGCATCTATTAAAAGAGAACAACAGGTTCGCTGACGCTTTATCAACTCTATCATCCATGATAGACATCCCGTTTGGAGTCCGAATGCATTCAATCATCATTGAGCAGAGATATACACCGGCCTATGAGACTATTGCCACAATAGGTGAAGCACAAGGTCAAAACCCTTGGTTCTATGATATTTGGAACTTCTTGAAAAAGGAGGTTTATCCACCAGGGGAAAATGCCAAAGACAAAAGAGCAATACGGCGGATGGCCATTCAATTTATCATCTACGGAGGTAAACTATACAAGAGGGGTCATCTAGGAATGCCCAAGCTGTGTGTCGAAGTAGAGGAATCAAAGCGCCTAATGGAGGCCATCCATGGGGGAGAGTGCGGAGCGCACATGAACGAAGTAATGTTAGCCCGGAAGATTCTCAGGCAAGGTTACTACTGGTCTACCATGGAGGAGGATTGCATCGGTTTTGTTCAGCGATGCCACAAATGCCAAATTCATGCTAATCGTATGAATATCCCGCCGTCGAAGCTATACAATATGACTTCACCATGGCCTTTCTCAGTCTGGGGAATCGACGTCATCGGCGTAGTCACACCAAAAGGGTCAAATGGGCATGAATACAATCTGGTGGCAATTGATTACTTTACAAAGTGGATGGAAGCTCAGTCGTACGTAGTGTTGAAAGCAGCGTATGTGGCTAAGTTTATCCGAAACAACATCATTTGCTGATATGGAGTCCCAAACGAGATCATTTCAGATAATGGCTCCCACTTCAAGAAAGAAGTGATAGACTTGTTGGAGAAATACAATGTGGCTTTTCATAAGTCATCTACATATCGGCCACAAACCAATGGAGCTGTTGAGGCCGCCAACATCAACATCAAGCATATTCTACAGAAGATGGTCGAGACCTACTGGGACTGGCCAGATAAATTGTCGTTTGCGCTCTAGGGCTATAGAACTTCAATCTGGACGTCTACGGGGGCAACTTCTTACTCTCTTGTCTATGGGATGGAGGTTATTCTGCCAATCAAAATAGAAGTCTCGTCACTGCGAGTTATGATTGAGTGTCAAATAGTAGAAGCAGACTGGCAACAGAACAGGTTCGAAGAACTGATGTTGTTTGATGAGAGAAGGCTGAAAGCATTGTACCACGTTCAGGGTTATCAATGCAGGATTGCTAGGGCTTTTAACAAGAAGGTTAAGTCCTAGAATCTCAAAGAAGGGGATTTAGTGCTGAAAGACAACCGAGCTCCCATCTATGACCCTAGGGGCAAGTTCAGACCCAATTGGACTGGTCCTTACATCATCAAAACTATCTGGTCGGGTGGAGGTGTTATTTTCATGGACCTGGATAACCTAGAATTTTCCTAACCGATCAACATGGATAAGTCGAAGAAATACTATCTCTAAGAGGCTCGCTAGGCTGAAAACCCAGAAAGGCAACCTAGGCAAAAGTTAGAGCACAAAAAAATTGGAAACATAGAAAAACTGAGCTCACAAGGTTGAAAACCCTGAGGGGCGGCCTTGGCAAAAGTTAGAGCGTAAAAGGAGAGTGTTAATACTCACGTGAACCCTAACCGAACTACGTAAGGCCTGATTCCCATCTTCGGGATATGTAAGAAACATCATCCTGAAGTTCGGCCGTAAATATCTCCAAATCAACTGTCCTGTCCATGTGTTTGATCAGGTAATCTTTGTCTGTTCCTTATCTGAAAGTTCGGTGGTGATCTTTACCTTGAGAGAAGAGCTGGTTACAGTGCTGAGCAGTGTTATTCAGTCAAGGGGCAATTTGTGATCTTCGGATTCGGTTTTGTACATCTTGAGAATGGATTCCATGTGTGTCAAGTGGTGATCCTTATCGAAAATGGTTTTGAAAATTTTTCATAAAAGTTGATTTTTGTTCAAATTTTACCTTTTACAACTTAGACCATTTTTGGACCAAAACGAAAATTTTTAGTGCTCACAACTTTAATTTCATTGACTTCAATACAACGTTCTCTAACTCTTGATACAAATCAAAGTTGCTTTTTATTACATTCATAAAACTTGAAAAGTAAAGATCAAAGCAATAAACTAGGGGCATAGATAAGTCAGGTGCTCCTGCGTCCCCATTTGTGCTTGTTGAAGCTTCTGATGCTAAGGTGGGCCCAGTTTGTGCCTCATCTTTGAGTCAAGTCAGGCACTCTCCTGAAAGGGCGCAACTTAAACTAGGGGCAGGGGCCAGAAGTTCTCTTGTCCTCCAAGCAGTAAGGTATCTAGCCAAATGTGAACCTTGGATGGGGAATGAAACCGGGTACTCTACACCCTCCTCTGGGCGGGTCTGGTCATGCCCAAACTGACGCTTGAACTAGAACAGAAAGTAGAATACATAGTGTGGAAGGCCAATTAGCTGAATGCCAGGTTGCCGAGTTATGCTGTAGCTCATTTCGATTAGATTAAACCAGGGGCAATGCCAAGCAATGTCAGCAGCAAACCTGTTGCACATCCAGTGGCACCACCATACCTCATTCGGGAAATCCACAAGCTGGTTGTGGAAAAAGTATGCTCGAGATGAGTATACAGGGCAAGAGTCCACTATCTTCAGCTTGTCCATTAGCCACACCTGGGGAGGGATGAAAAAAAAAAGAAAAAAAAAAAGAGATTAAAGAATAGAGAGATGTAAGTTGAGAGAAAAGTGAGAAAAGGGCTTTGAGAGAAAAACAGAGCATGAATGCCGAGTAATGTGAGAAACACATATTAGAAAGGGTAGGAAACATTACCTGAAGAAGTAGTGGACTTCTTGCAAATTTGGTGGTCTCTCACTGATGGAAGGCGTCTAAACCCATCAAAGTCTTGACCAGCACCAAGCCGACGCAAATCTTGCCCTCTTTTAAACCTTAGGCCACTTCAACTAGCCGAATGCTAAACCTGCCGAAACTAGGGGCAAGAAGGAAATGTGCCAGCATACACAAGCAAAGGGCGTGCTACTGAAAACCCCGCCAAAGAAGGTTGTCACGGTCACTGATGTCAGAAAATCGATGAATTAGGCTAGGAATATCCAGCTCTCCATTGTGAACCAAAGCTCGAGCCTTGTGTAGAGTAAGATTGCACATCCATCCCAAAGCTTGGATGTGGCCGAAATGGGGCTGAGGTATGATTTCCTCATCGCGTCGGGATTACATTAAGGCCTCAAATTCTTCAATTGTGGGGCATATCTCTTGTCCACCGAAGCTAAAGGCATGTGTAATCGGGTTCCAACATCTAGCCGCGGCATGAAGGAACGGAAAACAAAGCGGAGAATGGCTCAGCGGGAAAAGTGCATTTATGCCAAAGCCTTGAAAATTCATCTTTTCCAAGCCATCTAAAGTCACAATCCAATCTGAGAGTTTTTCGGCGAAAAATGGCTCCATTTGTGAAGAATTTGTAGCTGAAATGAAGAAGCTATGAAGTCCAACCTTTTGTAGAAGATAAGGCAGTGAGTAGAAGCCAGGTGTCAACAATCTGGAGGTTCTTCACTTTGGTGGCCGGCACCCTTCCTGTCAAGTCTGCTGTCCTCCTTTGTGCTGAACAATGCTAAAAGCATATGTTTTGTTCTGCTCTTTGTGTGTCTTAAGGTCTTGTTTTGAGTCCTTTTTGGTTTTAACAAGCTTATCGAGTTGAGTTGTTTTGTTTATCGAGTTGTATATCGCATTTTGTATTTTAGTTATTGGTTAGTTCATTACTCGATTAAGCAGCTTGTTTTAATCAAACATTCTTGGCCATTTCAAATCCCTGTCCATTTCATGCATATATGGTGCTCATGATGCAAAATACAATACATTTTTCATAAAAACTGCAGGTTTTATTTCGATCATGGCTTTTTACAAAAGAGGAGTACAAGTTTTAAAGCAAAACAGAACTTCCTAAAGCTATACATGTGCTAATGCTACTAAAAGAAAAGAAACTAATCAAAAATACAAATAAATCAGGGCCAGTTGCCTCATGCTATAGAGGCCCTCTTCGTCCTCTTCCTCGGAGGAGAAGACTTTGGAGCACTGTTGCCATCGGCTCCGATGTCTGAATCTGAACCAGAGCCCAAGCCGACGTCATCACCCCTCTCTGCCTCAGAGCTCACCTCATCATCGCCTCCACTCTCAAATGAATCTGAATGCTGGCTCACTGCCTCCTCAGAGTCGTTCGTTTCAGCATCATCATCACTCAGAATAGGCTCTGAAGGACAGCTCTCGGCTTGGATGCCCCTAGCTCTGCCTCGGCCGCGTGCCGGAGCCTATCTCTTTCTCCTCCTTACTATCGGAGGAGGTACTGCTGGTGCGGGTGTTGCAGCCGCCGCTGGTGCCATCGATATGGGTGGAATCTGAAAAGACAGTTGTCACATGCCAGCCACAGTATGCGTATCAGATGTAAGCATAGTATGCAGAATGAGTGTATGCAGAAATCAGATACAGTATATGAATATAGTGTGTGAGTGCAGTATGTCAGATGCAGTGTATCAATACTGTTTGGGAAGTTTTCAGTTGAGATGTCGATGTCGGTGTGTCAGTGGAAATTTGATGCCTGGAATGTAAAACTGAAGAAATTACATGAATACCATAGAGGCTGAGCAATGCCTCTCTCCTTTGTACCATTCCCATCAGGGAGGCAATCAGCTCGAGAGCACCTCCTGTATACTTGATGGATGCCTGTAAATACAGTTTAAATGAACAACATTTGCAAATGAACATATTTGAAACGAAATATGGAATACAATTGTAAAGTGTGTTTCATACCTGAGTCGGGCCTCGGACCCCGATAAGCTCGTGACCAGCCGCCGCAGGCTCAATCGGAACCTGGTAGGCATCCCCAGTATATTGCCAGCATGTCAACTCGGTTGGAAACTTTGGCCAACCAGTGACCTACCCAATGGGAGGGGCTCCTCCAATCTTGGCCCTCATCGCCTGAGTCCTACCTGCCGTAGGGGCACGTGCTGGTCTGCCTGCACAAGCTCGAACACCTATCATGGGAGGCATCAGATGTGTCCTAATGAAGGTTGCATAATCCCTCTCCCCGCAGAAGTAGTCCGCATCCAAGCCCTCCGTGAACTGGATCATCTCTTGAAAGGAGAGGCTCTCCGTGGCCCTCATAGATGCTGGAAGAGGTATGGGCACTTTTGGCTCAGGTAAGCCCATGGTCTAGCGTATGAATCGCTCGCCTAGAAACCAGGCTTGACACATCGGGCCCTCAAGCAGAAGTCAAAAACGGGATGCCCCTCAGGCACAAGCATACTGGTCTCTAACTCCAGCTAGCATCAACGCCCAAGGCTGCCAAGCGATCTTCAAATAGGGGATATATACAAATGGTTAGTCATTGCCAGTTGTTGATAAAGCAAAAATAACTGTAAGTTTTGAGTTACCTCTGCCGCAGTCACTGTGTCGAAGTACCAGCGAAAGAATGCGAAGGTCTCTCGGGTCCTTCGCAGGCATCTGCCATTGTATCGACGAGAGTATGGCACAATAGAGGGCATCTCCACCTTTGGCTTTGGGGCAAGGGTTAGGAAATATGCGTATATCCATAGCTACGAGGAAAAGGAAACAGTGAGTATACAGTGTATAGATACGGAAGATGCAGAATGTAGAAAGCAGAATGTGTGGTATAGTGTACATAAAGCACAAGTGTAGATGCAAAAAGCAGAATGTGTAGTACAGTGTACAAGTGCAAAGCAGATATAAACAATACAGTATGCAGTGTATAGAAAGTGCGAAGCAGAAAGCGGAGAAATGGAAGACAGAAAATGTAAAGTAGAAATGTAAAGTATACCTCCCAGACTCTCCAATAGCCTCCAACTCTGTCTCTCCTCTTGCGAGACGTAGAGCTCATATAGCCATACAATGTGGTAAGGTCAGCGCCGCCCCAATCATAGAGCCGGACCTAAGGTAAGTCCACCAAGGCGCTCAGGAGATACAACCCTACAGTGTTCCACCTGCTTGCAAAGAAGGTGGTACCGAAGAGGAACATCAAAAAGCCCTGGGCGTAGTGCTCGGTCTCCTTTGGGGTCTCTGGCTCCCTCCTGTGGAAATGCTTGATGAACCAGCTATATTGTACCATCCCTAGTCGGAAAAGAGGTGGGCGTGCTCCCAGCAGGTGTAGCCAGGCGGCCTTCCACCCACCCATGTCCATATCGTAAGGGATCAGATTACTCCCTACTTCTACACCTGTGAGGATGGCGAAGTCGTAGGGAGTCATCGTCATCTCCCCGGTGGTGGAGAAGTGAAGGAGTTGGTGGTATCCCACCACCGCTCCACCAATGCACTGAGAAGCGGTTGACTCACGATATGGCGCGATAGCCCCATGCAGAATAAGCCGAAGTGGGCCTCGTTGATAATGTGGCACACACCAGCAGGGGGCTCTATATACCAGTCCCTCGCGGACTTGGCTCCATAGCCCCTAATAGAGCGAGAGTCCTCCTGTGATTAGAACAGTGATATGAGAAGAGGCAAATGAATACAGCGATATGAGAACAGGCAAATGAAAAGGCAGTGTAAGAAATACAGTGCAAGAGTGTGATTAAGGCAACAAATACAGTATAAAGATTACAGTTAAAGCAACTAATACAGTTAAAGCAAGAAATGCAATGTACAGTGAAGAAAAAGTGAGAATACAGTGTATACCTCGGTGGCGCCGTAAGACAAATGAGAGTCCGACTCTCGTAGCAAGAGGTCCTCCGGTGCGCGTCGCGTAAACACTTTGAAGTGCCTGATATCCTTGGGAGGTAGCTCATGTATCTAAGGATGGTACGTTGCCGGATCAAATGGGTGTACTCCCAATGGTAGTATCTCAGGCTCAGGCTCAGGCTCAGGCTCGGCCTCTATCTCTGCCGAAAGTGGAATCTCGAATGGAGCTCAGTCATAGGGTAGATCATTCGCCATCTAGAAAGAAGATGCGAAAGTGGTGAAAAATGAAGAAAAATAGAGGAAAAAGGGCAAACTTGGAAAAAGTCAAACCCTAGGAGAGAGAAAGTGGAAGGAAAAGTCAAAGTCAAAGTCAGGAAAAGTGTACCAAACCCGAGAAAAACTCGAGAGGAACAAGCCTCAAGTGGTGAAACTCTAAGAAAAAGCACCGAAATCAAATTTCAATTGGTTCAAAACGGAGAAAACAAAGAGGTTTTAGCGAATAAACTTCGCGTGGGGTGTTGGAAAATGTATAGAAAGCGCGGATCTAGAGAGAAGGAGCACCTAGAGAGAGAGAAGGAGCAATTTCAGGCATGGGGTAATGAGGAAATGAGACCCCATGCCCTATATTTAAAGACCCGAGCTAAAAAGACCCAAATGCCCCGAATCTGCCACAGGTGGCCGGCAAAAGTTGTTGAAGGCCGGCAGGTGGCTGGCTGCTTCCTCTAGTGGTTAGCAAGTGGCCCACTGCTTCTTTCTAAGTTCTAATTCTGTTTAGTGTCCTTGTTTTTCATGAATTGAAGGGATTGTTCACTGTTGAGTTCAAAATGTCTCTACGGAAGCTTAAAATTTTGTTTCAGTGTGTGATGTTCGTCGTTTGTCAACATGAACAAGGTGTATCCTTTAAACATATTGTAACTCTTCCGAGAGGTAAATTGGAAGTTTTTTGTCAAATCATGCTTTTGTACATGCATTTCACGTTGTTGCATGAATATGTATTTCATGTCGTTGCATTTCACCTTGTTGCATCAATATGCGTTTCATTTCGCTTCCTTACATAAGATATGCATTTTATGGGTGTTGCATGGACATCTTGCATCATGTTATGATTTACGCATAGAATATGCTCTTGTTATTGTATCACGCATAGAATATGCTCCAGTTATGAATCATTAATAGAATATGCTTCTGCTTTTGTTTCTCGCATAGAACATGCCATTAACATTGTATCTCGTTTGTTTGTTTTGCATAGAACA
This sequence comes from Camellia granthamiana, assembly GCA_036172215.1. Classification (NCBI taxonomy): domain Eukaryota; kingdom Viridiplantae; phylum Streptophyta; class Magnoliopsida; order Ericales; family Theaceae; genus Camellia; species Camellia granthamiana. The sequence continues at coordinate 62,555,503 of CM069903.1, read as the reverse complement.
TGTATTCTTATCGTATCACACTTGTTAAGTTACTTTCTTACAGAGGCATGATATTGTATGTACAGTTCATTAAGAGGAGTTCCAGGTAAAATCATTCATGCCATTTTCGGATCGCATCCTTTCCTCCTCTTGCGTGAGATGCGTTAGGATTGCAAATCAGTTAAAAACATTTGGGTGGGCCCGGTGTTCACACCACCTCTCATCATATCGTGTGAGACGCGTTAGGATTGTTTGCATTAGTTAAAAACATTCGAGTGCACCCAGTGTTCACACCACTCTTCCTCTTCTCGCATGAGACGCGTTAGGATTTTAATCGGTTAAAAACATTCGGGTACGCCTGGTGTTCACACCACTCTTTCTCCCGTGAGACGCATTAGGATTTCAAATTGGTTAAAACATTTGGGTGCGCCCGGTGTTCACACCACCCTTTTTCTCTTCCCTCGTGCAACGTGTTAGGATCTCGGTTAAGACCTCGGGTGCACCCGATGGTTACGTTGCCCTTCGCCTTTCCTGTGCGACGTGTAGTTAAGCTTGCATAATTTTCTTACATTCTTTCTGCCTCAAATGTGGTTTGGCTCATGATGCCCACGCGTGGCGTGTTTATTTACTTACTTTTTTTCATGATTGAGGTTGTTGTACCTTGTTTCGGGTTTGTTTAAATGTGGCATTTTCATTGCATAGCATTTGCATTTAAATGTTTCATTACACTGTCTCAATGCGTGATCATAAGTTATGTTTTTGCATATCATTTGCATTTCACCCCAGAACTACACTGGTTTGATTCCTTGCAAAGGGATACGTAGGCAGCCTGCAGGCGCAACCATTTGTTTTCTGTCTTGTTTGTTTGTCCAAGTCTTTCGGCCTTGTTAAAATGGGTCGCCTCTGCGCTTTGACTTTCAATCACGTCATTTCATGACTTCCAAGTTCTGTCAAAGAGGGGCAATTGTAGACATCCCATTTTTGACCGTCCCCAATATTTGGACGTCATCGTTTGTGCACTCGATGATTGTGATTGTTTGTGCTCGTTTTAGTGCTTGAAGTCCTCGGCGTAATGCCCTGTCTTTGAGCCTTCAAACCTCCTCCATTCTATGCCCTGTTTTGGACCAAAACCTTCAAGCCTGCAACCCCTGGTGGCTGCTGGCCACCAATTGAGGCTGCTGGCCACCCAAGTGGCCTGCCGGCCACCAGTGTCTTTTTTCAGATATTTTGTTGACAGTTGTTCCAGCTATTGGCACAATTATCTTCATCTCCATACACGTGTATGAATGGATATTTCTCAGCCACATGCTTGTTTATCTATATATATGGGGTCTCCTCCCCTATTTTTGAGGGTTAAAAAAGTTGGAAAAAAAAATCTCTCTTTCTCTCTCTCTCTCTCTCTCTCTCTCTCTCTCTTGCCAATTTGTGCACACTTGCCTAGTTATACTATACTTTTGCATACACTTCCTTAACCAAAGTTGATCACCTTTGTGTTGAGGTTCCTTGAAGCCTTCTTGGAGCTCTTGAAGGTGGTTTTAGCTTGGGTTAGTGCCTAAAATTGTTCTTTGCTTCAAGAGGTATACTACGTGTCTTTTAAGCTTGTTTTGTTTACTTGTTTTTCTATCTCTTTCCACTATTTTTGGGCTGTTTTTGGGCCATGAAAAACTCTATTTTTGTGGGCTAAAATTGGTGTTTTAGGCCACCCTTCTTTATCCCTTGCTTTTAAGGCTTTTTCACCTTTGTTTCCCACCTTCAAGCTATCTCTTTTTGGGTTTTTGAGCACTGAATTCTAGAGTATTTTCAGTGGGAAAAATCATATTTTGAAGTCCAAAATTGGAGGGGTTAGCCTCCCCTCCTTGTGTCTTGTTTGCTAACCTAGTTAGCTCTATGCGTTAGCTAAATTTTCTAGCCTTTTGTAGCTTAATTCCAGCATGTCTTAGGCTCTATTTTAGACTGTTTTGTCTCTGTTTTTGGATGTTTATTGCATTTGAGTCTTGTATTGCATAATTGTAGTGTAATAGTCCTCACAAGCTTGTTGTTTTAAGCCATTAGACACCCCTTGTTTGAGTTAATTGCATATTTCAGTGCTTTTCTCACTTCATTTCAGCACTTATAATCTCTGTAATCTCCCTCATTTCTTCACTCTTTATTTGCTCTGAGGGTTGTTTCAACCTTCGGATAGTTTAAGCTTGAGATTGAGGTTCATTGCTTAATGGTTTAATCCTCTTTTGGGGTTCATTACCAGTGGCATGACACCTCTCTCTTGCCTTAAACTACCCCTTGTTTGACACTTCCTTCCCTTTAGAGGACTTCTCACCAATGGACTTAATTGGTCAAATAATTGATTGTAAGTTAAAATGGGTAAACAAGTGGAAACTAAAAGTGTACAATATAAGAAATTGGTTGTGTTTTGATGTGTTCAATCGGACGTTAATTGAACACAAGGAAAATTGGGGCATTTCATACTCAATGTGATGAAATGTGCCAAGTTTCCCAGGTCTCCATTGCCCTTGATCATGCATGATAGGGTGATGGTTGTTGAGCCTTATTTATGTATTTATTAACTTGTACACCTTGGTTCTTTGGCCATCATGCAATGAAATAGTTTGATTGATGGTTTTGGAACCAAGTGTACCACTCATCTGAGATGTTTTGATGATAAGAAGGGATACACAGTACATACAACCTGTGAGAATACTCTCTCTTTGCCCTATTTGCTCTCTGTTGCAGCAAGGAAAAGTGGATCATCAGTGGCCGGCCGGCCACTGTTACTTGCCGGCAGGCCATCACTGTTGGACGGCAACCCCTCAATGGTGGCCGACCGGCTACCACTTTTGGCCTGCCGGCCACCAGTGAATTTTGGGCAGTGTGCTTGTGAAGCATGGCAGAGTTGATCTGGAGAAGGAAACAGTGCAAGGGTTGCGCAAACAGAGGCTTTCGAGGGCAAATAGTAAATATTCTTCGGGTTGAAACCGAGCATGCATGGACCTCCCTTGCTTCCCGGGACTAGTTAGCTGATTGATTAGTTTAAATTAGCATTTAATTATGCGTTTGTTGTAAATTAATTAGTTGTAGCTAATTAGTTTGTGTTGTAATATTTAAATTAGCTTAATTAGTTGTAGCTAATTAGTTTACTCATTTAATTAGTTTAGATTAATTAAATTAGTTTGTGTTGTAATATTTAATTAGCCTACCCTAGTTAAATTCTTATTTAATTAGCTTAGATAGTTGGTTAATTAGTCAGTCAAGTTTTGTAATAATTAGCTTAATTAGTTTAGCTAGTTAGCTTTATTCATTTGGACTCTCCTTCGTGAGAGCGTAATGTAATAATGTGTATGTCTTCCAACCCCACGTCTTTCTCCCTTTTATTTACCTACTTTTGATGGTTAGATTAGGGACATGTTTCAATTAACATACCTTATGCTTGCATCCATTCATCTTGTATTGCATGCACCGAGGCTCGGCGCATCATTTAAACTGTATTTTCATTTCAATATTTCGTTGAATACGTGCTTAGATCGCATGTTTTGAATTGAGTCATATGCCACATTAGTAGCCAAGCCTATTAATTGCATTATTGCATGTGTTGAATTAGACATCTTGTATAGTTAGGAAATATGCAATTTTTCTAACTCTTTTGTTTTATCTTAGCTTGAAGTACTAGGTGAGTTTTTAGTGCTTTAGCATACTTGCATGAGTGTGAATGATTGCCATGACTAGCATGCTTGCCATGAGGCTAAATGCTTACTTGCTAAACTGCTTGAATGCCTGTGGATGAAGGCTTGTTGTTTGAATTGGAACGATTCAATAAATGTATGTTTAAGCCCACTTTGTTAAGTGGCAAATTCACAAACTTTAAGCCCACTTGGGGTGGCAAAATCAAACCCTTTTCACAAAAGAAACGTGAAATTGAGTTGTTTCAATTCGGGCAAACTAGTCTTGTGATAACCCTGTTCCGTACCATGCTAATTGGTCTTTATTATGAATGTGATTATGCATCTAATATGATTTTTTGTGCCATTTATGTGAATATATGTGGTTTTGAATTTCTATCTGTTCACCATAGGAAAATCTGTTTGACTTTCTGCTTTGGAAATTAAATTGAAGGCCTTATCGGCCACAAAACCCGAAATTGATTACGCCATTGTGATTAGCGTAATTTTTAGAGCCTACGGTGAAATTTAATTGAAAATTGATTTGGATCAAAATGATTAGATTTAATTTATGGTGTAGTGCTCAAATTATTTAATATTGATAATTATGATTAATGGGACTTATATAAAAGGGGCACTACACACTCAACTCCTCTCTTTTATTCATTTTGGCTGAAATTACTCTAAGGAGAGAGAGAGAGGGTCGGCTAGAGAGGGGAAGAAGAAGAATTGTGCAAGTTTGGCTCAAGGCTTGAGAATTGGAGGTTTAACTCAAGAATTAAGCATAAGTTTGGAAGATCAAAGCTCCTAGGTGAGTAAATTCATGGATATTAGCTTGTAACTTTGGGAATTCAAAGTTGAATGATGATAAGGAACATGAATTGAATTGATTATGATGAGAATGAGCTAGTTTTGATAAATTAGGAGTCAATATACACATGCATGTAGGAAATTGCCATGAATTTGTATATTTGAGCTTGAAATACATGATCCATGTTGAATCTTTGATTGAAGTTCATGTTCTCAACCATCCCTTCATCATCTAAGTTGAGAATGAGGGTTATATCTCACATGCATGTACAATTCATAAGAGAATGAGTTTTGAATGCATGAATTTGTTATGTTGGAATTAAGTTTGGTGTAAATTGGGACATGCATGTGATTAATTTGTGAAATTGAGCTTCATAATGTAATAAATTTGGTGTTGGATCATGTTGATACATGTATATGTGAAGCTTGAGCCATAATATGCAAGATATGTTGAGTTGAATGCAAGCTTGAAGCTCAAGAACAATTCTGGATTTTCCAGAATTTGGGATGTCCGCTCGAGTGGGGAAGGTACTGCTCGAGCGGGAAATACGAGCTCCCAGAACTTTCTGTAGACATGATGTCTGCTCAAGTGGGGAGCCATGTAGTGAGGCTTTCAGCTTGAGCGCCCGACTTCACGCTCGAGCATAAAAATGATGTAACTAGTACTTTTGCAGACCTCATGGGTCCGCTCGAGCGGGGAAGTCCACGCTTGAGCGGGGACCCCTGTTTCAGAAATTTTGTAAAGACGTTCTGTGTTTCGTTTTTCGTTCTGTTTCACTTCTAAGTACTCTTAGGCATGCATTGAGTATTATGAATGAATTAAAAGGATAAGGAAGGAGCCTAAGAGGGGTGTATAAATTAAGAACGGATTGAATCGTTTGTGACCCATATGTATTATGTAATGTGTAGGGTCAAGCTCCAGGGCAAATCATTTAGCCGATCACTGTGAGTAATATCTTGATAAAGATATTTTGAGATATGTTGTTTGTCCAGTTACTTATTCCTCTATAAGCTTTATGAGTCTGTTGATTTGAATTGTGGACAAATGTTGCTATGCCAATGGTTGGGCCTAAGGCCGTTCGCTATGACTGAATTGGCCGGAGGCCGTATGACATGAATGACAGTCTGACATGAATGGAAGAATGAATGGGCTAGGGGCCAGTTTGACTTGAAAAATAGAATAAATGGGCCAGAGGCCAGTTTGACATGAAAGATAGAATAAATGGGCCAGAGGCCAGTTTAACATGAAAGAAAGAATGAATGGGCCAGAGGCCAGTTTGACATGAAAGATAGAATGAATGGGCCAAAGGCTAGTTTGACATGAATGAAAGAATAGCTGGGCCAAAGGCCAGTTTGACATGAATAAAAGAATGGTTGGGCCAAAGGCCAGTCTGACATGAATGAAAGAACGGATGAGCCGAAGGCCGTTTGACATGAATGAAAGATAAATGGCACTACAAGAAAAAACACTTTCTGTGACCAACACTTTTGGTCGCGAAAAGTACCATATTTGGTCGCTAAAACCTTTTCGCGACCAAAATATGTTGGTCACGAGTTGGTCGCTAAAGCCTTGTCACAGATAGTTTTCTGTGACCAAAAAAGCCTTTGGTCGCTAAAAGTGACCATTCGCGACCAACTTTTTTGGTCGCGGAAAGTCCAATTCATATTACCCAAAAATAAACTTTTAGCGACCAAAGGTAAGTTGGTCGCCAAAAGTCAACGCCTTGGCCCAAAAAATATAATTCTTTTGCGCTGCCCGCGATTTGAACTCTTGACCAAAGAGTCACCACACACCCAATCCACTCTACCAACAACAAGCTTCTTGTTGATATTTGGAAATAAAAATATATAACCCATAAAATTTGGGTTATATATTATTTTATAAAACTTTTAATGCCTAAACAAAAAAAAAAACATGTAATTACAGTAGTATTTTTTTTTTTTAGATTTATCCCGCCATAACTTTTCGCGACCAACTTTTCTTTTTGGTCGCCAATAGTATACTTTTCGCGACCAACTTTTTTTTTTGGTCGCCAAAAGGTGATCTTCCGCGACCAGAAAATCCTTTGGTCGCGAATAGTATACTTTCCGTGACCAACTTTTTTTTTTGGTCACCAAAAGGTGATCTTCCGCGACCAGAAAATCCTTTGGTCGCGAATAGTATACTTTCCGTGACCAACTTTTTTTTTTGGTCACCAAAAGGTGATCTTCCGCGACCAGAAAATCCTTTGGTCGCGAATAGTATACTTTCCGCGACCAACTTGTTTTTTTGGTCGCCAAAGGGTGATCTTCCGCGACCAGAAAATCCTTTGGTCGCGAATAGTATACTTTCCGCGACCAACTTTTTTTTTTGGTCGCCAAAGGGTGATTTTCCGCGACCAGAAAATTGTGGTCGCCAAAAGTTAAATTTTAGTCGCAGAAAGTAGACTATTTGCGACCAAAAAAAATAGGTGGTCGCCAAAAGTGTTTTTTCTACTAGTGTGGGCCAAAGGCCAGTTTGACATGAATAGATTGGGCCCGAGGCCGTCCGATGTGTTTGGAACCGTAGTCGCTTGATCTATATATATATACTAGATAGAAATATGAATTGGGCCCAAGGCCGTCTGACGTATGTTGTTCTAATGTATCTTTTTTATTTGATATTATTCACTGGGCTTTCGCTCACACTCATTCATGTGTTTGTAGGTGAGTCAAGAGAGGTCCAAACCCAACCTCAGTGAAATTTGTGTGGAACAACCAAGGTTTTGAAGAGTCAGCCCTTACGTATCACGCATGAGACTCGTCTTCGCCCTTTTGCTATCTCGTTTTATTTCATGTTGGCGAGGACTTTGGTTTATGATTGTATATAGTATGATTGGCTGACCTAGACTTGAATGATCCTGTATGTATAGAGCTTTGTGTTAGCACATATTTTGATGTGAGTTATTAACATGCATATGCATGGTTTGTTATGACGTGCCATATAAGCACAGCTCTAAGGACAAAGTTTTAAATTTTTCTTCTGTTTGGCCCATTTACTCTGATGAGTTATGTCTTGTTTGGTTTGAGGCCGTAGGTAATCCCTGGGTTACTGGCCGGTTATGTCCTTAACCCATAGCGGCGGGTTCGGGTCATGACAAGTCTATAATTGCTTGTGCTCATCACATAGTAAAGATAGCCTAATAACCAGAACAAGAGCACATAATGTTGATAAAATCATATCATGATTAGTAGAGGCCGATCTTTGATCGGGTGAGCGGGCGTGCTCAATTCATGACCTTTCCCTATCGTACCTAAGTTCCCAAGCCGAGGCAATTTTGGAAATGATGGACACATGGCCTTTGGCACGAGTCATGGGTTTCCTAAATTTTCCCAAAATAAAATATTTAGGTGGCGACTTTGTATCTAGCAAAGCAGTCCAATTTTGGCATTTTTATTCAAAATCAATTTTTTTGAAAAGATTTGCTGGATTTGGACTCTTTGGTGATTATCAATTTCACATTGCACTTGTGAGATTAGATTCAGAACCGCAGGAGTCTGAATTGTAGGACTTCTTTTCAAACTTCCGAAAGGGGGCGCGAAAAAGTGAGCTACACCTTGGTACTATGATATTTGGAACTTCTTGGAAAAAGAGATTTATCCACCAGGGGCAAATGCCAAGAACAAAAGAGGAATACGATGAATAACCATCCAATTTATCATTTACGGAGGTAAACTGTACAAAAGAGGTCATCAAGGAATGCACAAGTTATGTTTCAAAGAAGAGGAATCAAAGCGCCCGGTGGAGGCCATCCATGGAGGGGGTGCGGGACGCATATGAACAGTGTGATGCTAGCCTAGAAGATTCTCAGGCAAGGTTACTACTGGTCCACCATAGAGGAGGATCATATTGGTTTTGTTCGGCAATGCCAAAAATCCCAGATTCATGCCAATTGCATGAATATTCCACCGTCAAAACTGTATAGCATGACTTCGTGGTGCCTTTCTGTCTAGGAAATCAACATCATTGGCGCAGTCAAGCCAAAAGGATCGAATGGGTGTGAATATATCTTGGTGGCAATTTTACAAAGTGGGTGGAAGCTCAGTCCTAAACAGTGTTAAAAGCATCGCATGTGGCTAAGTTCATCAAAAATAATATCATTTGCCGATATGGAGTCCCAAATGAGATCATATCAGATAATGGCTTACACTTCAAGAAAGAAGTGATAGACTTGTTAGAGAAATACAATGTGGCTTTTCATAAGTCATTTACATACAGGCCGCAAACTAATGGAGCTGTTGAAGCTGCCAACAAGAACATCAAGAAGATCTTGCAGAAGATGGTTGAGACCTACAGGGACTGGTCAGATAAATTGCCATTCGCACTCTTGGGCTATAGAACTTCAATTCGAATGTCTACAGGGGCAACTCCTTATTCTCTCGTCTATGGGATGGAAGCTATTTTACCAATTGAAATAGAAGTCCCGTCGCTACGAGTTATGGCTGAGTGTCAAATAGCAAAAGCAGATTGGCAACATAGTAGATTTAAAGAGTTTATGCTATTTGATGAGAGAAGACTGAAAGCATTGTATCATGTTCAGGGCTACTAGCGTAGAATTGCTAGGGCTTTTAACAAGAAAGTTAAGTCCCGGAATCTCAAGAAGGGAGATATGGTGCTGAAAGACAAGCGAGCTCCCATGCATGACCCTAGGGGTAAGTTCAAACCTAATTGGACTGGTCCTTACATCATCAAAGCTATTTGGTTCGGTGGAGCTATTATTCTCATGGACCTAGACGACTTGGAATTTTCACAACCGATCAACGTGGACAAGTTAAAGAAATACTATCCCTGAGAGGCTCAGTAGGCCGAAAACTCGGAAGGGCAACCTAGGCAAAAGTTAGACCATGAAAAATTAGAAATAAAGAAAAACTAAGCTCGCAAGATTGAAAACTCTAAAGGGCGACTTTGGCTAAAGTTAGAGCGCAAAATGAGAGAGTTAATACTCGAGTGAACCTAAACCGAACTACGTAAGGCCTAATTTCCATCTTTGAGATACGTAGCCAACTTCATCCTGAAGTTTGGCTGTAATCACCTCCAATTCAACTGTCATGTCCATGTGTCTAATCAGGTCATCTTTGTTTGTTCTTTACTTGAGAGTTCGGTTGTGATCTTTACTTCGAGAAGAAGAGATAGTTACAATGTAGAGCAGTGGTGTTCAATCAAGGGGCATTTATGATCTTTTGATTCGAGATTGTACATCTTGAGGATTGATTCCGTGCATGTCAGGTGGTGATCCTTTTCGAAAATGGTTTTGAAAAGTTTTAATAAAAGTTGATTTTGTTCAAAATTTTACCTTTTACAACTTAGACCATTTTTGGACCAAAAGGGAAATTTTTGGTGCTCACAACTTTAATTTCATTCATTTCAGCATAAAGTTCTCCAACTCTCTGATACAAATCAAAGTTGCTTTTATTACATTGAAAAAACTTGAAAATAAAGGTCAAAGCAATAAACTAGGGGCATAGGTGAATCAGGTGCTCATGCGTCCTTTGCTCGTGCTTGTGGAAGCTACTGAAGCTAAAGTGAGCCCGGTTTGTGCTTCATCCTTGAGCCAAGCCAAGCACTCGCTAGAAAGGGCATGACTGAAACTAGGGGTAGGGCCCATAAGCTCTATTGTCCTCCTAGCAGTGAAGTACCTACCCAAGTGTGAACCACGAATAGGAAATGAAACTGGGGTACTCTACCCCCTCCTCTGGGCGGGTCTAAGCATGGCCGAACTAACGTCTTAACCGGAAGGGAAAGTAGAACACGCAGTGCCTAAGGCCAATAAACTATATGCTAGGTTGCCGAGCCATGCTGTAACTCATCTCGGTTAGATTAAGCCAAGGGCAACGCCAAGCTATGTCAACAGTAGACCTGGTGTACATCCAGTTACACCACTATCCCTTGTTGGGGAAATTCACTAGTCGGTGGCGGAATAAATAACCTCGAGCTGAGTACTCAGGGCAAGAGACCACTACCTTCAACTTATTCATAAGCCACACCCGGGAAGGGATGAAAGAAAAGAGAGATCAAAGAATAGAGAGATGTATGTTGAGAGAAAAGTAAGAAAAGGGCTTTAAGAGAAAAATAGAGCATGAGTGCCGAGTGATGTGAGAAACACATATAAGAAAGAGTGGGAAACAATACCTAAAGAAGTAATGGACTCCCCGCGAATCTGGTAGTCTCTCGCCAATGAAAGGCATCTAAGCCCATCAAGGTCTCGGCCAGTGCCAAACTAATGCAACTCTTACCTTCTTTCAGACCTTGGGCCACTTCGATCAACCGAATGCTGGATCTGCCAAAATTAGGAGCAAGAAGGAAATGTGCAAGCATACATAAGCAGAGGGCATGTTGCCGAAACCCTTGCCAAAGAAGGCTGGCTCTGTCACCGATATCGGATAATCAATGAATCAAGCTGGGTATGTCTAGCTCTCCGTTGTGGGCCAAAGTTCGAGCCTTGTGTAAAGTGAGCCCACACATCCATCCCAAAGCTTGGGCGTGGCCAAAGCGGGGCTGAGGTATGATTTCCTCATAGCACCGAGATTCCATTAATGCCTGAAATTCTTCAAGTGTCGAGCATATTTCTTGTCCGCCGAAGCGAAAGACATATGTAATTGGGTCCAAGAATCAGGCTGCAGCATAGAGGAACGGAAAACAAAGTGGAGTACGGCTCAACGAAAAAAGTGCATTTATGCCGAAACCCCAGAAATTTACCTTTTTCGTGCCATCTAAAGCAGCTATCCAATCCATGAGCTTCTCGACAAGAAATATCTCCATTTGTGGAAGGAATTGTAGCAGAAATGAGGATCTGGAGAAGAAATCACGAAGCATAACCTTTTGTAGAAGATAAGGCTATGAGTGGAAACTAGCTGTCAACAATCTGGAGATTATTCACACTGGTGGCCGGCAGGCCACCTCCCCTGGCAAGGAACCTCCTCCTCTGCTCGACAGCTCTCTTTTCTGGCCTGCCGTACACTTATGTGCTGGGCAATGTTAGGAGCACGTGTTTTGTCTTGATCTTTGAGTGTTTTAAGGTCTTGTCTTGAGTCTTTTTGGTTTTAGCAAGTTTGTTTATTTGTATTTGAGTTGTTTTTGCTTCGTTTATCGAGTTGTATTTTGTATTTTGGTTGTTGGTCGGCTCATTACCCGATTAAGAACATTGTTTCAATCAAGTGTTCTCTTGGCCAATTCAATTCCATGTCCATTTCATGCAAATATGGTGCTCATAATGTAAAAATGAGAAACATTTTTCATAGAAACTATGAGATTTTATTCCGATCATGGTTTTTTACAAAAGTGGAGCACAATTTTCAAAAGCAAAAATAAACCTATCTCAAGCTATACATGTGCTAATGCTACCAAGCAAAAAGAATCTAAGCAAAAAGTACAAAAAAATCAGCGCCAGTCACCTCAGGCTCAAGATGCCCTCTTCATCCTCTTTCTTAGAGGGGACTCGAGAGCACTATCTCCATTGGCATCGCTGTCAGAATCAGACTTTGAACTAGAGCCGGTATCATCTCTGCTCCCTGTCTTACAATCCTCGGTGTCGCCTCCGCTCTCAACCCCCAAGCCAGCATCATTGTCTCCACGCTCAGATGACTCAGAATGCCGACTCACTGCCTCCATGGAGTCACTAGTCTCAACATCATCATTGCTTAAAATGGGCTCTGAAGGACTGCTCTGGCCTCGGGTGCCCCTATCTCTGCCTCAGTCGCGTGTCACATCTCGGCCACAAGCTGGTGCATGTTTCTCTCTCCTCTCTACTGCTAGAGGAGGTGTTGCTGCTGCTGGTGCCATTAGTGCAGATGGAATTTGAAAAAGAAGAAACAATTGTCAACATATCAGCTACAGTGTGTGTATCAGATACAGGCATAGTATACAGAATAAATGTCATGCAAAAATTAGATATAGTGTGTGAGTACAGTGTGCCAATGCAGAGTATCAGTGCAGTTTGGGAAAGACTACAGTTGAAATGCCAGTGTATCAGTGGAAATGTGATAGCATGAAGCGCAAACTGAATGAAATTACCTGGATACTGTGGAGACCAAACAACATCTCCCTCCTCTGCACCATACCCATTAAAGAAGCCACCAGCTCAAGGAGGCTCCTTGTACATTCTATAGATGCCTGCAAGTGCATTTGGATAATCAGTGTCTGGAATAAACATATCTAAAATGGAAATGTAGAGGTGCAAGTTGTAAAATGTGGTCCATACTTGGAACGAGCCTTGAACTCCGACATACTCGTGCCTAGCCTCTACCGGCTCGATCGGAATCGGATAAGAAGTCCCAATCAGCCGCCAGCATGTGAGCACAGTGGGAAGCTCTGGTCCACAAATAGTCTGCTCAACAGGGGGAGCCCATCTAGTATGGGCCCTAGTCGTCCATGTCACCTCGCCTGCCACAGGAGTCCCTGCCCCCTTGTCTACGTGAGCACCCGTCAAAGGAGGCATAAGGTGGGTTTGAATAAATTTCGTGTAATCACCCTCTCCTCTGAAGAAGTCAGCGTCCAAGCCTACCATGAACTATATCACTGTGTGGACAACTAGGTTATCCGCTGTCCTCATAGACTCTAGAGATGGCATCGAAACGACTAGATCAAGCAAGCCCACAGTTTGGCGAACGAATCTCTCGCTTAAAAACCAAGCCTAGCAGATTGGGCCCTCCAGCAGAATCCGGAAGCGCGATGTGCCCCAGGCTCCCACATACTAGTCTCTCACCCCGACCGACATCATGGCCCAGGGCTGCCACGCGAGCTGCAAACAGAGGTTGTACAGATTATTAGTTGCTATCATTTGCCAAAGGGTGAATCAGAGCAGTATTAAAGTAAAAATGACCGTGAGTATCGGGTTACCTCGACGGTAACCACAGTATCAAAATAATGGCAAAAGAAGGCAAAGGTCTCGCGACTCCGGTGCTAACATCGGCCATCATATCGTCTCGAGTAGGGAACCACAAGGGGAAGCTCCTCCATAGGCTTTGGAGCGAGGGCTAGAATATATGCATAAACCCATAGCTGCAAGGAAAGGGCAATGATGTTAGTAATGACATGAATAGATGCATAAAGTGCAAAACAGAAAGCGCAAGGCATGAATAGATGCAGAAAGTGCATAGCAGAAAGCGCACAACATGAATAGATGCAGAAAGTGTAAAGTAGAAAGTACAGAGCATAAACAGATACAAAAAATGCAAAGAAGAAAGCACAAAGCATGAACAGATACAGAAAGTGCAAAGTAGAAAGCATAAGTGTTGAATAGATATAAAGCAGAAAATGTGAAATAAAAAGTGTAAAGTGTAAAGAGGAAACTGAAATGCATACCTCCCAGGCTCGCCAGTAGCATCCGATGCGCTCTCCCCTCATATGGAAGGTGGAGCTCATATAGCCATATAGGGTGGCGAGGCTAGCTCTGCCCCAATCATAGAAGCGTACCTAGAAAGGGTCACCAGGGCGCTCAACATATATAAATACACGGTGTTCCACTTGTTCAAAAACAAAGTGGTACTACGGGCAAACATTAGGATGCCCTAGGCATACTACTCCATCTCTAGCATCTCATGCTTGCTCCCGTGAAACTGCTCGGCGAACCAGTTGTATCTCACCATAGCTGGCCAGTACAGAGGTGGGCGCGCTCCCACCAGGTCGATCCAAGCAGCCTCCCACTCGCCCATGTCTGTGTCAAAAAGGATCGGATAGGATTGCCCCCTACTCCTAAGCTTGTGATCATGGCAAAGTCGTAGGGAGTCATCGTCATCTACCTGGCAGTAGAGAGCTGAAAGGAGTTAATGGTGTCCTACCACCTCTCCACTAGCGCTCTTAGAAGGGGGCGGCTCGCTATGATACGTGTCAGGCCGGAGCAGAAAAAGCTGAAGCCAGTCTCATTGATGATGTCACGGATCCTGGCAAGGAGCTCGTCGTGCCAGTCTCTTGCTGTCGTCGCTTCGTACCCTCTGTTGGCATGGGAGCCTCCCTGTGGTAGAGAAGAGCAGGTGAATCAGATGAAAGGCATTGATAAAAGTGCAATCAGATGAAAGGCGGTGCAAGAAATGCTGTTAAAGGAAAGGCATGAATGCATGAAAACATAGTTCATACCTCAGTAGCGCTAGAAGAAAGGTAGGAGGCCGGCTCCCTCAACAGGAGGTCTTCTGGTACACCGCCAGCAAAGTCGCTGAAACACCTAATACCTCCAAGCGGTAATATATGCATGCAGGGATGATATGTCACCGGAACAAAGGGTTGCACCCTCAATGGTAATGGCTCTAGCTTGACCTCTAGCGCAAACTCCACCTCAAAGTTAGCCTCAATGCCCTCTACCACCTCATCGGCCTCTGCAACTGCTGGCTCCTCTACCTCGGCAATGGGTGGGAACACAGGTGGAACCTCTAGAGGAGCTCCATCGTGACGAATCTCATCCGCCATTTGGACAATGGGTAAAAGTAGCTGAAAAGTGGAGAAAAATGGAGAAAAGTGGGTAAACTTAGAAAAAGTCAACCCTATGAGAAAGAAAATGGGAGAAAAAGTCAAAACTTGGAAAAGTTCACAAAATCCAAGAGAAACTCAAGGGGTACAAACCTAAAGTGGTGAAAATCCAAGAAAAAGCAAGGAAATCAAAATTTAATTGGTTCAAAATGTAGAGAACTAACAGGGTTTTACGAAAAAAGTTTACATGGGGCGTTAGAAAATGCATATAAAACATGGATCTAGAGAGTGAAAGTACCTAGAGAGAGAGAGAGAGAGAGAGAGAGAGAGGATTTTCGGCCTTGTGGGTGTAAGGAAATGAAGCCTTGAGCCATATATTTAAAGGCTCGAAGCAAAAAGTCATTTTTGCCTCGAATCTGCCATCGGTGGCCTTGGGCGTGTTTTATCTCAGGACGCGTAAAGCGCGGGCCTAAGCGGTTCTCTTGTATCTCAAGACGCGTGAAGCGTGGCCCTAGGCGTGTTTTATCTCGGGACTCGTGAAGCGCGGGCTCAAGCGGTTCTCTTGTATCTCAGGATGTGTGAAGAGTGGCCCTAGGCGTGTTTTATCTCGGGACGCATGAAGTGCAAGCCTAAGCGATTTTTCTTGTATCTTAGGACGCGTGAAGTGTGGGCCTGGGCGTGTTTTATCTTGGGACGCAGGAAGCGCACGCCCAAGCGGGTCTCTTATATCTCAGGACGCATAAAGCGCAAGCCCAAGCTGTTTTTCTTGTTTCTTAGGACACGTGAAACGTGACCCTGAGTGGTTTTCGTTCCTCCATTTCTCAAGATGTGTGAAGCGCGACCTTAAGAGGTTTTTATCTTCGGATGTGTGAAACACGACCCCGAGTGATTTTTGTTTCTCTGTTTCTCAAGACGCGCGAGGCGCAACCCTAATCGGTGTTTTCCTTCCTCATCTCGTGTTTTGGCTTGGTCAGAGTGTGTTTTAGATCTTTTTGCAGGGAATCTGTGTTGGTTTTAAGCTTGAAGCTGCTTATTCATATGTTATTATCTCATTATCTTGCTTATTGCATCATCTTGCATGATCATGAGTTTTCAAAATAGCTGGCTTCGCGATGCGTGTTAGTCCAGCTTTCAAAGCTTTTGTGTATATCATTTTCGTCTTGCCCCTAAACTACGCTGGTTTGATTCCTTGCAAAGGGATACGTAGGCAGCCTGTGGGCACAACCATTTATTTCTGTCTTGATTGTTTGTCCAAGTCTTATGGCCTCGTCAAAATGGTCATCTTCGGCCTTTGACACTCACTCACGTCATTTCATGACTCCGAGTTCTGTCAAAGAGGTGCAACTGGCTTGCCAGCCACTGCTCTGGGCTTCCGGCCACTGCTCCTGGTTGCCAGCCACCATTAGTGGCCTGCTGGCCACCAATGTGTTTTGCAAATATTTTGTGATAGTTGGGCCACCTGTTTGCACAGATGCTTACATCTGCTCCTACGTGTATGGCTGGATATTTCTAAGGGAAGTTCATGTTTCTCTATATATAGAGGACCTCCCTTGTTGCTTTGGGGTTAGAAAAATTTTGGAGCAAAATTTTTTCTCTCTCTACAATTCTCTCTCCCTCTTGCAAATTTCTTCACCTAACCAAACCTCTCCAACTTTAAGCTGAGATATCTTTGAACCTTGTTTGAGCTCTTGAGGGTGTGTTTTTCTTATTTTATTGTTTAAAAGTGATCTCCTCTTCAAGAGGTATAAAGCTTTGCCTCTTTACTTGTTTTAATTACTCTTTTTCTTACTATTTTCCAACTGTTTTTGGGCTGTAAAAACTATGCATTTTTGGGCTGAAACTTGGGTTTTAAGGCCAATAAAGGTTGAGGGGTGGTTCACCCTTCTTTACACCTTGCCCTCAAGGCCTTTACCCTTGTGTTTCCCACCTTTACACTATCTTTTTTTGAGCTTTTAAACACTGATTTTCAGAGTTATTTCAGTGGCTAAAATCATAGTTTGAAGTCCAAAATTGGAGTGATTAGCCTCCCCTCCTTGTGTTTTGCTTACTAGCCTAGCATGATCCATGTTTTAGCTTATTGTCCTAGCTATTTTTGTCTTAATTCTAGCATGTTTTAGGACTTATATAGCATTGTTTTAGGATTGTTTTTAAGTGTTCATTGCATTTGAGCCTTATATTGCATGTTTATAGTGTAATTGTCCTCATGAGTTTCGTGTTTTATGCCTTAGACACCACCTTGTTTGAGTTTATATTGCATTTATTTAGTGCTTTTCTTACTTGTTCTCACCTTTTATCACCTCTGCAATCTCCCACCTTTCTTGGTCTTTTTTCTTTGCTTTGAAAGTGGTTTCAAATTATTTGTTTGTTTAGGCATGAGATTGAGGTGTCATGCTTAATGGTTTAATCCCTTTGGGGTTTCATTACCAACGGTATGATGTCTCTTTCATGCCCAAAGTAACACTTGGTTTGAGTCCTCTTTCCATTAGAGGACTTAAATTCACTCGTGGACTTAATTGATTAAAGAATTGAGAGGTAATTAAAATGGAGTAAAAAAATTGGTGAATAAAAAGGTGCAATATAATAATTTGGTTTGGGTTCAATCGGAGGTTAATTAAACCCTTGAGTCTTGAGTAGTTTCATACTCATTAGTGATGAAAACGGTTCAAGATTCATTGTCAACTACTTCCCTTGATCTTTCATGATAGAGAGATGGTTTTAAGAGTCTTGTTTTGTTGCATTCATTGAATTTGCACACTTGATTCATAAGCCATTATGCAATGAAATTGCATCGATTGGTGGTTTGTGAATTAAACTTACTACTCCTTTGAGTTGTTCAAATGATAAGGAGGGGTAAATTGTGCAAACAAACCCTTGAGAATACACTACCTCTACTCTGTTTGCTCTCTGTTGCAACAGGAAAGTCCAGTCATTAGTGGTCGGCAGGCTTCCTTTTGTGGCCAGCAGGCCATCATTAGTGGACGACAAGCCCTCTGCCAGCCGCCAGTGCAAAATCCAGCAGTGTACTTTTGAAGCAGAACATAGTTGGTCTGGAGGTGGAAATCAGTGCAAATGTTCTACTGTGCAACAGAGGCATTCAGCAACAAAAATAGTGACTTTTTCGGGTGGAAACCACATTCATGCATGAGCCCTGCATCGATCCTCGTGATCTGTGTTGTAAATATATTAGTGTTGTGCTTAAAATTGTGGCTTTGTAATTAATTAGTTAGAATAGCTAATTCTTCTCGTGTTGTAATTATTTTAATTAGCTAGATTAGTTAATTAATTAGTTCATTTGTTGTTGTAATAATTAGTTAGAGGAGCTTAGCTAATTTATTCATTTCATTTTGTAATAGCTAGTTAATTAGCTTAGCTATTTGGACCCTCCTGTGTGAGGGCGAAATGTTGTAATAATGTGTATGTCTTCCAACCCCACGTCTTTCTTCCTTTTATTTACTAGCTTATGTTGGTTAGTTTAGGGCATCATGTTTTGTTTAGCATACTTCATGTTTGCATCCACTTGTATTGCATGCACCGAGGCTCGGTTCATCATTCTAAATTGCAATGCTAGTTGAACACTTCTTTGAATACGTGCTTAGACCGCATGCTATCGAATTGATTCACATGCCATATTAGTAGTCGAGCCTAGTAATTGTATATCGCATGTGTTGCACTAGTCACATTGTATAGTTTGGGTCGTGCATTATTCTAACTCTTTCATCTTTTTTTTTGGCTTGGAGTACTAGGTGAGCCTTTACTCGCTTTAGCATAATTGCATGAATGTGATTGTTGCCATGTCTAGCATGCTTGCCATAAGGCTAAATGCTTAAATGATAAACTATTTGAATGCTTGTGGATGAAGGCTAATTGCTTGAATTGGAATAATTTGAGTAATGTTTATATGCGATCACTTTTTCAAGTGGCATATATTCGAAACAATTTTTCAAAGCAAACACGAAATCAAAACGTTCCAATTCTTGCAAATTAGTCTATGCTTGTGTGTATGCGCATTACATAGTAATGCTAGCCTAATAATCGGAACAAGAGCATATAATGTAGATAAGATTCATATCATGATTAATAGTGGCCGATCTTTGATCTGGCGAGCGGGGGTGCTCAATTTATGACATTCCCCTCTTGTACCTAAGTTCTTGAGCCGAGACAATCTTGGTGATGACAGACACGTGGCCTTTGTCACGAGTCATGGGTTTCCTAAATTTTCCAAAAATATTTAAGTGGCGACTCTGTATCTGGAAAAACAGTCCATTTTTGGCAATTTGATTCAAAATCGATTGTTTAAAAGATTTGCCGGATTTGGACTCTTTGGTGTATTATCTATTTCATGTTGCACTTGTGAGATTGGATTCAGAACTGCAGGAGTCCGATATTGCAGGTCTTAATTCGTCTTCCAAGATGGGGGCACGAAAAGTCGAGCTACAGTTTCTGGCAACTTTACTGGGAAAATTAGAGAACTTGACTCGAACTTCATGAAATGAAAGTTTATCTACACTTATATGTTTCTTTGCATTGCATTTGCATTGGTGCGCCTAAGTCACTGTGTTTTCCATTTGCTATTCCTGGACAGTTTGCCGAAGGCTTGCCTAAAAGCTTGCCAAAAGGCTGACCGGTCATGGGCTTTGCCATGATGAGAACACAACCCTTGGATCTAGACTACCGCTGTACCGTTCGATCCTCCTTTCACTTCTCGGTGTTAGGTGTGAGAGGTATGTTAGGTAACCTTGCTGAAGTACCCTTTTGACCATTCAGCCTAGTTACATATTGAAAAGCCATAGAGACTGTTCCAACCTAAGACAAGATGCTTACCCGAATACAGCATTGCGTAAAACCACTTTGTTTGAATAGTGAACCCTAGTTCCTTACGAAATTAGGACAGGGTAACCTTACCTCCTCATAGGGGTGTTTTGGCTCTCACATAACTGGTATGTGCTTTACAGTGAAACTGTACAGGAATGTGCATATCAGTTGCAAGTTTGGTATCCATTTTGGGGGTCAGAATTCAGTGTTGAGTGCAGTTCTATAGCTTTGATTGCATCTGTGTAGTAACATCACTAGCTGAGGTGCTGTGCAGTTTCTGATTACTGCTTTATTTCTTTTTGCTAGGTAGTTTATCGAATATCCCCCAACTACTCTGGACCCGAGTCAGCAGGCTTTACAAAGCCGAAGATCTTGTTAGAGGACAGCCCGTGTTTACTTCACTTCCACCAGTTACAAGACGAAGGAGAGTCAGGCAGAATTCACCGGTTCAGTTTTTACAGTAGTCACCCCTTAATTCACCTGCATCTAGTCAGGTTTAGGGACAGTCTTTAGCATGAGATCACTCGTCTATCCCGATGACACAATAACCCCCAGTCAGTATGGAGGAATTGATCCATCATTTTCAGCAAATAGTTAAAACCCTACAGCAAGATGCTACTCGTCAGGCTGAGGTCATAGCCCATCAGGCTGAGGTAATAAACAGGTTACAACAATAACAACCACAACCAGTAGCGGCTTCTGCATCCCATGCACCTCCCACGGGTATCCTAGCACCCAGAGCCACTACCCATTCTACTAATGCCCAAGAAACTCAAGGCAATCTGACAGACCCAATCGCAGCACAAGCCTCGGCAACTACTAGCTCCTCTACCTCAGTAATAGGTAGAAATACAGGTGAAACGTCAGGAGGAGCTCCATTATGAGGCATATTGTCTGCCATCTGGAAAATGGGTGAAAAGTAGGTGAAAAGTGAAGAAAAATGGAGAAAAGAGGGTAAACTTGGAAAAAGTCAACCCGAGGAGAGAGAAAATGGGAGAAAAAGTCAAAACCCAAGAAAGTTCACGAAACCCGAGAGAAACTCGAGGGGAACAAACCTAGAGTGGTGAAAATCCAAGAAAAAGTGACGAAATCAAAATCTGATCGGTTCAAAATGTAGAAAATCAAGAGGGTTTTACTAAAAAAGTTTGTGTGGGGTGTTAGAAAACGTGTATAAAGCACGGATCTAGAGAGAGAAAGTACCTAGAGAGGGAGGAGAAGTGATTTCGGCCTTGTGGGTGTAAGGAAATGAAGTGTGTTGATATATACTTAAAGACCCGAGCCAAAAAGACTAATTTGCCCCGAAATTGCCACGGGTGTCCGGCAGGCCACATTCGTGGACTGCAGGGCTAAACGGAGGCCGGCAGGTGGCCAATAGCTCCTCCTGCTGGCCGGCGAGTGGCCGGTGGCCCTCTTTTGTGTCCTAATGCTGTTTTGTGCTTTTGTTTCCCGAGAAGTGTATGAAAGGTTCATTGTTGGGTCTAGATTGTTTCCTAGGGAGCTCAAAACCGCGTTCCAGTGCGTGAGTGTGCCCTACTTGCTAATATGAACGAGGTGTATCCTTTTTGAGCATGTTGCAATGCCTTTGAGAGGTAAATCGGAAGTTGCCACCAAATATCATTTTTGTTTTGTCAAATTACAACTGTTGCATAGAACAAGCATTTTCATATACACTTATATCACATCCGTGCCTTACATCGCTCATGATTCATGCATAGAATGTGTACTCATATATGCTTTCAATTTTGCATAGAATATGCTCTTGTTTCTTGCATAGAACATGCTTTCAATTACCATCATACATCATTTGTGCATCTATCGCACTTGTTTACTCTGTTCATCTATTGCACACGCTCATTCCTCTTTGCATCTTTTGCTGTTTATCTCGGGATACGTGAAGCGCGAGCCCGAACGGTTTCTCTTATATCTCAAGACACATGAAGTGTGGCCCTGGGCCTGTTTTATCTTGGGACGCGTGAAGCACGAGCCCGAGCGATATCTCGGGATGCATGAAGTGCGGCCCTGGGCATGTTTTATCTTGAGACGCGTGAAGCGCGTCCATGGGCATGTTTTATCTCAGGACGCGTAAAGCGCGAGCCTAAGCAGTTTCTCTTGTATATGAGGACGTATGAAGCGCAACCTTGGGCATGTTTTATCTCAGGACGCATAAAGCGCAGCCCGAGCAGTTTCTCTTTTATCTCGGGACGCGTGAAGAGCGGCCCCGAGCAGTTTTCATCTCAGGATGCGTGAAATGCGACCCTGAGCTGTTTGCGTTTCATAGTTTCTCAAGATGCATGAGACGCAACCTTCATCTATGTTTTCTTTCCTCGTCCTGCATTTTGGCGTGGTTAGAGTGTGTTTTAGATCTTTTTGCATGGAACCTGTGTTGGTTTTAAGGTTAAAGCTACTCATTCATATGTTGTTATCCTATTATTGCTTATTGCATCTGTTATTGCTTATCACATCATCTTGCATGATCATGAGTTTTCAAAATAGTAAGCTTCGCGAAGCGTGTGAGTCCAGCTTTTAAAATTTTTTTGCATGCATATCATTTGCATCTTGCTCCAAAACTACACTAGTTTGATTCCTTACAAAGGGATATGTGGGCAGCCTACGGGTGCAACCATTTATTTTTGTCTTATTTGTTTGTCCAAGTCTTACGGCCTTGTCAAAATAGGTCGTCTTCGGGTTTTGACATTCACTTACGTTATTTCATGACTCTGAGTTATGTCAAAGAGGGGTAACTATAGACACCCCAGTTTTTACCGCCCTTACGACTTGGACGTCATCGTTTGCACACCCAATGATGAGTGTGTATGCTTGTTAAGTGCTCAGGGTCCTCAGCGGAATGCCACAACTTTGAGCCTTTCAAACCCTATACACCTTCTGTCTTGTTTTTGGACGCAACCTAGAGATCTTCAAGCCTACAACCTTTTGTGGGCTGCTGTCCATTGTTTTTGGTTGCCAGCCACTAATGTGGCCTGTCGGCCACAGGTGCATTTTGCAGATATTTTTCTACCAGCTATGCCAACTGTTGGCACAGATGCATGCACCTCCTTACACGTGTATGTATTGATATTTTTGAGGGAGTTGTAAGGTTTTCTATATATAGGAGGCCTCCCTTTCCATTTTTATGGTTGAAATTTTTAGAGCAAAAATTCTCTCTCTCTCTCTCTCTCTCTCTCTCTCTCTCTCTCTCTCTCTCTCTTTTACTTACAATTTCTTAGCTTTTTGCAAGCTTTTGCCTATATACTCTTAACCAAACCTCTCCATCTTTGAGCTGAGGTACCTTTGAGCCTATTTTAAACTCTTGAGGGTGTGCCTTGTGTTGTTGCCTAGAATTGGTTCTTCTCTTCAAGAGGTATAAAGCTTTGCTTCTCTACTTGCTTTAATTGCTCTTTTTCTTACCGTTTTCCCACTGTTTTTGGGCTGTATAAACTTTGTATTTTTGGGCTGAAACTTATGATTTTAGGCCAATAAGGGTTAAGGGGTGGTTCACCCTTCTTTACACCTTGCTTTCAAGGCCTTTGCCCTTGTGTTTCCCATCTCTTCACTTTCTTTTTTTGAGCTTTTAAATACTGATTTTCAAAGTTATTTCAGTGGCTAAAATCATGGTTTGAAGTCCAAAATTGGAGGGGTTAGCCTCCCCTTCTTGTGTTTTACTTACTAGCCTAGCATGCTCTATGTTTTAGCTTATTGTCCTAGCTATTTTTGTCTTAATTCCAGCATGTTTTAGGACTTATTTAGCACTATTTTAGGACTATTTTTAAGTGTTAATTGCATTTGAGTCTTGTACTTCATGCTTGTAGTGCAATTGTCCTCATAGGTTTGGTGGTCTAGGCCTTAGCCACCATTCTATTTGAGTTGATAGTGTTTATTTATGGCTTTCCATACTTGTGATCACCTTTAATAACCTTTACAACCTCCTTCCTTTCTTGGCTTTTATTTTTCTTTGAGAGTTGTTTCAAACCTATTATTCTTTTAAGCTTGAGATTGAGAGTGTCATGCTTAATGGTTTAATCCCTTCTAGGGCTTCATTATCAATGGCATGACATCTCTCTCATTCCCTAAGCCAACTCTTGGTTTGACACTTCTCTCCTTTAGAGGACTTAAACTCACTTTTGCACTTAATTGATTAAAGGAATGGAAGGTAACTAAAATAGAGTAATAAAATTTGTGATTTAAAATGATGCAAGATAATAATTTGGTTTGGGTTCAATCGAACGTTAATTGAACCCTTGAGTCTTGAGTCATTTCATATTCATTAGTGATGAAAAAGGTTCAAGATTCATTGTCAACTACTTCCCTTGATCATTCATGATAGGGAGGTGGTTTTGAGAGTCTTGTTTTGTTGCATTTATTGAACTTGCACACTTGGTTCATAGGCCATCATGCAATGAAATTGCATCCATCGATGGTTTGTGAACTAAATTTTGCCACTCATTTGAGCTGTTTAATAATGAGAAGGGGTAAGTTGTGTAAACAAACTCTTGAGAATACCCTGTTACTGCTCTGTTTGCTCTCTGTTGCAGCAGAAAAATCCAGCCATCAATGGCCGGCACGCCACCTTTTGTGGCCGATAGGCCATCTTTGGTGGACAGTAGGCCATCACTTCTACCCTACCGACCACCTATGTAAAAATCCAGTAGTGTACTTTTGAAATAGAAATGAGTTAGTCTTGAGGTGGAAATCAATGCAAGTGTTCTACTGTGCAACAGAGGCATTTGGCAGCAGAAACAGTGGCCTTTTCGAGTGGAAAGTCCATGCATGCATCAGCATTCCTTGTTTCCTGAGGCAGAGTAATTAGAATAGCTAGCTTAGCACTCTTTTCATGTTGTGTTCATGTAAATAATTAGTTAATTTGTTGTAATAATTAGTTAAGTAGTTTAGCTAAACTATTCATTTGGGTTTGTAATAGTTAATTAATTAACTTAGCTTTAATTAGTTAGCTAGTTAGTTCATTCGGACCCTCCTGTGTGAGGGCACAATGTCGTAATAATGTGCATGTCTTCCGACCCCACGTCTTTCTCCCTTTTATTTACTAGCTTACAATGGTTAGTTTAGGGCATCATGTTCTGTTTAGCATCTCTCATATTTACATCCACTTGTATTGCATGCACCGAGGCTTGGTTCATCATTCTAACTTGCATTGTTAGTTTAAATACTTCTTTGAATATGTGCTTAGACCGCATGCTATCAAATTGATTCATATGCTATATTAGTAGCTGAGCCTAGTAATTGCATATCGCATGTGTTGCATTAGTCATATTGCATAGTTAGGATCATACATTTTTCTAACTCTTTTATCTTTTTGGCTAGGAGTACTAGGTGAGCCTTTACTCGTTTTAGCATATTGCGTCTGTATGTTAGTGTTACCATGTCTAGTATGCTTGCCATGAGGTTAGTGGCTTAATTGATAAATTGTTTGAATGCTTGTGGATAAAGGCTAGTTGCTTGAATTAGAATAATTTGAGTAATGTTTATATGCGGTCACTTTTTCAAGTGGTATATATTTGAAACAATTTTTGCAAACGAACATGAATCAAGCGTTCCAATTCTCGCAAATTAGTCTATACTTGTGTATGTGAGCATCACATAGTAATGCTAGCCTAATAATCGGAACAAGAGCATATAATGTAGATAAGATTCATATCATGATTAGTAGAGGCCGATCTTTGATCGAGCGAGCGGGGGTGCTCAATTCATGACCTTCCCCTCTCGTACCTAAGTTCTCGAGTCGAGACAATCTTGGTGATGATGGACATGTGGCCTTTGGCACGAGTCATGGGTTTCCTAAATTTTCCCAAAAAATAAAACATTTAGGTGGCGACTCTGTATCTGGAAAACCAGTCCATTTTTGGCAATTTGATTCAACATTGATTTTCCAAAAGATTTTCCGGATTTGGACTCTTTGGTGTTTATCTATTTCACATTGCACTTGTAAGAATAGATTCAATACAGCGGGAGTCTGATACTGTAAGGCTTCTTCGTCTTCTAATGAAAAGTCGAGCTATACACTTGTGAAACCAGATTCAAAGCCACGGGAGTTCAAATTGTAGGGCTATCGTATCCGAGGAGACTAAACACCTCCGAGGAGCACGAGAAACCAGCTACAATGACATAACCCATTTATAACGACAATAATTTCCGAAGTGGTTCAAAGAGAGGGTAAAACATTTATAATTTTTTGACATTTACAATTTATACAAAATTAAGGTTTTATAAAATTTCGTCGTTTATAAATTATCTACTTATTGTTTGTTACATGTAATTGTAGATAAATAGATTGAGAGTTGAAGAGTCATCAAAGGTAATCGATGAATTGTGGTCATTAGCAAATGATCCTAATTTGCTAGTGAAAGAGTACTTAGGTTGCATAATCAATAGTAGACGGTTCCTTACTAGAGATATAGACAACTATCGTAAGAGTTAGAATAGTGGTGTGCTTACACAAAGGGATCGCGAGAGAAAATTGCATAACTTCCACAATCACTTACGGAATTTTTGGAATTTGACTACATATGTGATAAGAAGGTTGTTTTATTTCAGTGTGGATGGTACAACACCGGTAACACTGGTAGAAACAGAACAATATGATTTGATACATATTGCACAACTGACGTGAAAAGTCAGTGGCACCAATCTGACTCGTTTATCCTACCTGGTCAAGTTTGATGTTCCAGAAGCTAGTGATGGAGAAATATCGGATCCTTAAGAAAATAATGATATGTTCCAACAAGAAAACATTACTGATATTGTTCTAATTGAAATTGACCAAATTGTTCGATATTGTAGGGATGCTGTTGAATTCAATGTTATTTCAGTAGTATGATCATTAGATGAGATAATGGAAGAGAATAGAGATGACAAAGTTGATGAAGAACATGGCATTCCTGATGTTGATATGAATCCTAATATGGATTATGATATGTAATTTTTATTTTATACTTTGTTTCTGAACAGATGTTATTAATTAATGTAATTTTTACTTTATATATTTATGTTACTTTCTTTTTCTTCTTTTATTTAATGGTGCATAATTATATTGTCTATATTTTGCAATTAAAGTTGAATTATGTTATATAGTTGTAGAAAATGGTCAAAGGCAAAAAACAATGGCTGAAACCAGGTGATTTTAGAACTAAGAAGCTAACAGAATATAAGAAACAAAGAAATAAGCTAATCAAGAAGAACTGTGAGATAATGAACAATCTTGGAGTGAAGAATATTACAAATTTTTTTGTGAGTACAGTTTACCCAAATGTGCAAATGCAAAGGAAAAGGGAATTAGGGTTGAGGTAGATGATGATGATGAGTATAAACCGTCAGAGAGTGAGGATGACAGTGATGACGAGTCATTGGGTTCCTTTGACCGTGAGGTATTATATACATTATTTTATATTTGTGTGTGAACATGTCTTTTACTATTTAAATATCTTCTTCACATATCTTAAACACCATAAATGTTTTAAAATATATTTTAACTGTGTTAAATATCTTCTTTACTATTTGATTATGTTATTTGAGGAACAAGAGATGCCACTGGGACCCCATGTTAGGAGGTTGGTATCCAACCCTTACCACCTCATAATGTGCAACCTGAGCATGAGGTGATTGCATCTAGCAGTGTTGGTAAGTTTGCAAAGTTGTTTATATTCAATTTGTGTCTAACTTGCATTTGTTTACTTACTAACTCAATTAATATTATGTCCTTACAACATCACATGACAAATGTGGTTGTGGCCCGACAAGCGACATACAGGCCCTAGTTAGTGTGTGTATGTGTCGTGCTTCGTGTGTGTTATGTAGACAGGGGTTGTGGAGTTACTCCTATAGCCTAGCTGTTGTGTTTCACAGTTGGTTGCTGCTACGCCTAATTGTGTATGTGAACAAAATTGAGGTTATTTAACTTATGAAAAAAAATGATTTGATTTTGCAGGATCAATTTGATCTACAAGGCAATCCGAGTGATGTAACAAGGGCTTAAAACACACAGTTTGGTTGGCGATTGAGTGGCTTCACCTATAAGTTGCACAAACAATACAATCAACTTAAGGATGCAAGAGGGGAGGAGTACGCGAGAAGCCACCCACCTGCAAGTGTTACTTTTAATTAGTGGACATCTCTCATTGACAAGAAATGGAATAGTAAAGAATTCATGATTGAATCTTTTATAAAAATTAAGTTCATTCTTACAAATGTTAAGTTTTCTTGTTTTTATTGGTATTTCAATCGTGTAGGAACAATCACTAACTAATGTCAATACTAGGATGCAAATGAAATTAAAATACAGATGTGGATCAAAATCAATCCCAGTTAGGGTGCACAGCTCGGTACATTCTACTATTTTTATTTTATTGGATTAGTAGTCTTTGTTATTTAAATATTTGAAATAACATTAAAAAACAAATGAATCAGATAATTGCAAATGAAAAAGTTCCCAATTTGGCAGAATTTTACAAGTCCATCAACTATAATTCAGACACACATGAATGGATTTCGTCGGAGAGCCAAGCTAATTATGTATGTACAAGGCAATGCATATTAATTTTGATAAAATTATTTATTTTTCTTTGTAGGGTAAAATAATTAATAATTATTCAATTTATTTCAAATTAACAAGACAACACGATACAGACGCAAGCAGAACACCTCTCACAGACTGGTGCAATCCCCTTGACCCGAGAGGAGTTGTTGGTTAAGGTGCTTAAGCCAAGAGCAGGTTATGTGAAAGGACTCGACATGAGGCCTTCTTCTTCTATGAAGACTATTGTTGCACTGCTGAAAATAGTGACTATGTTCAACGCCTTGAGATGCAAATAGCACAACAAAATGAACAAACTGCAAGGTTTCAAAAGTCAGAGAAGAAACAACGCAAGAAGATACAAAGTATCATAGAGTGTTTGAGGCAGAAAGATTTCCTGGGAAATTTTGAGAGTGGAGAAAGTTCAGATTCTGATGGACAAGTTTCTTGGTTAGTATATTATGTTTATATGTTAATTTGGTAGAAAATTTCTTATTCAACTAGGATAGAATAAAAAATTGCTTTGACATTTAGGCACGAAAGGTGCTGGAAAAATAGTGAAATATGCATGTAAAGACCCAAGAAACATCACAAACACCTTGAGATGGAGTAACAAAAATTGTGCAAACTTACGGAACAAGCACTTGGCTCCCAATTTGAAAATTAATTTGAAATTTGCCCTATTCCAACACTTAGGCATGAAAATAGGTCTTGGGGAGGGGGAGAAGCTTGAAATAGGCACGAAAAGGCTCGGGAAACATCATAAACACCTTGAGAGGAAGCAACATAAGTTGTGGACACTTCGGAATAAGCACATTGAAAAATCTAAAAATTCCTTAGATATTGATTTGTGATTATGTTTCAATTTTAAATAACAAATGACAATCCCAATCAAACAATCAAAGACAAATTGACACATTGATTTAAAATCACGAGCCAAAGCCACAAAACAATCCACTAAGAAGACAAAAAAGAATTACACAAGTGTACTCTCAATTACCTAGCGAATTGACGCCGAATTGAACCAACCCCAATGCGCCTCTTCCAACACCGTCTTCACATCGGAATTGTCTTGTCCAACGTTGAATCCACGATGATGAGCCACTCCAGGATCCACCAAAGCTTCCGGCTCAAGTTCTCCGGAATCCATCGAAGAACAACTCTTTTTTTTTTTTTATGTGAATAAAGGAAAATACACAAACCCTTGATGATGTTGATATGAAGTTCACGGATCCATTGATCACTCTTAAATCATCAAGGAAACACTCATAAAGCACCTTCAAATATAAAATACTTTGTATCTTGTTCCTCTCTAAAAATCTGGGCAGCTCAAACCCTAGAAACAGTAAACAGCGCACTTTATAGAAAATAGGAATGCGCAGACCGCTAGAGCACACATTTCACCGCTTGAGCAGTGTGACTAAAGGCGCTGTGAAACATATAGGCTAACCACTCAAGCGTAACTTTCACCGCTCAAGCGGTAAAAGTTTCTTCCCAAAAGTTCAGGCGCTCTGCAAAAATACTGAATGATTCTTTTCTTCGCTCGAGCTCACAAATGACTGCTCAAGCAATCAAACAACTTCTGCTATATTTTTGCTTTTTGTTTCGAGGGTATGCCTTTCAAACCTGCCATGGCTCTACTCCGAACCCGTCATGGAGCGCTGCCTCCTGGACCCCCGCGAGCTAACTAGGCAGCTTGATCCCTGTACTTAGTCAGCGAAGTGACAAACATGGAAGGATTAACATCACAAACTCCTCTGCATAGGCATAATTCGGGTTGGATTTGCATCTAAATACTCATAGCCTCACTGAAATAAAAGATCGAATAAAATTACAATTGAAAGGAGTATTGTCAAACGGGATTGCCAATTACAAAAACCTAACACACATGACTCCCATTGGAACAAGCACGTGACTCCTAGTTTGAAAACTACTTTGAATTATGCATTTTTCCAACACTTAAACTTAAAAATAGGCTATTGAGGGACAAAATAGTGAAATATGAACAACAAGGCTCGAGAAACATCATGAACACCTTGAGAGGAACCGATGTAAATTGTGAAAACTTATAGAACAAGCATGAGACTCCCAATTTAAAAACTACTTTGAAATTTGTAAATTTCCAACACTTAGGCATGAAAATAAGCCATCGATGGGCAAAATTGTTAAATAGGCACGAAAAAGTCTAGAAATTATCATGAACACCTTGGGAGGGATCAACATAAGTTATGAAAACTTACAGAACAATCATAAGACTCTCGGTTGGAAAACATTTAAGCTTAAAAATAGGCTGTTAGGGAGTAAAATCTTGACATAGTCGTTAAAAGGCCCAGGAAACATCATGAACCCCTTGGGAGGAACTAATGTAAGTTGTAAAAATTTACGGAAGAAGCACGGTAAATTTTGGTTTGAAATTTACTTCGAAATTTTAACTTTTTCTCTTCTAGGTTGCATGTTAACATATTTAATGAATGGTTACCTTAACCTTTTGTTGTTGTTGTTGTTGTTTTTTTTTTTTTTTTTTTTTTTTTTTTTTTTTTTAATGGCAGATTGGAGATGAACCTGCATAGCAAGAGTTATTTGTTGATATTACCAGACACGTGTCCATCACAGTGTAGTTTTACTTTTTGTTGATATTACCAAACACGTATTTTGACTATGTCGTCATGGTTTATGATTATATTGTGATAGATCTTATCTTTTTGTTGATACTATCAAACATATATTTTGACTATGCTGTTGCTTTATGCAAATGAACAGGTTTTTGTAATGATCTGTAATGGATATTATATGCACAAGTTATTTTGATTGTGTTGTCATAGTTTTTATTTTATTTTATTTTATTAGAATAAATATTATAGTTTGGATGTTATATATTAGTTGCTTAATACTATGAGACATGTATTTTGCTTGTGTTGTTTTATGAAAATGAATAGTTTAATTTTATATTGATTTGATATTTTATTGAATAGATTATTAAAATGCACAAGGATTGTTTATTGAAAAAATATATATATAAATTGCAAATATCCCCCCCCCCCCAATTTTTAAATTTTGTTTATTATTGGCGACAAAAAAAATTTGTTGCTAAAACTTTCTAATCTCAACAAATAATTTTGCCACACATGTTCATTATTTCGTTACTAAATTGAAATATTTCTTGACAAAAATTTTCATCACTGAAGGGTCTTTTTTTGAATCTTTTGGTGACAAATATTTTCGTCACTAAAAATTCTATCACTATTTTTAATGACGAAATATTTCGTTACCCGAAACAAATAGAATAAAATTTTATTTAATTCAAGTGACGAAATGGACATTATGGGTGACAATATTTAACATTTAGTGACGAAATGTTTCATCATCAAATACTAATAATAGGTGACAAAATAAAATTTCATGACAAAGTACTTTTATTGATGACCAAGAGACGACGAACGTAGTAATGAAATTATTTCGTCGCAGATCAATTTGGTGACGAAAATTTTACTATTGGAGACGAAGTGATATTGTCATTAAAGAACCATTTTGTTATCATGGTGATCCATAAAGTGCGGATTTCATTTTAGCATATTTGACCAAAATAACAATCTCCTTCCAACATGGAATAACAATGCATAAAGTTGATGCTCCACATATAATAAAAATCAGACATAATGCATAAAATCTATACTCCGTAGCATAACATCCGATAATAATACCTCCACGTCTGAAATAATAATGCATAAAACTCATGTTCTGTAGATAATAAAAATCTAACATAATGCATATAATCTATGCTCCGTAGATAATAAAAATCCGACATAATAACTGATAATAATACCGTCATGTGCATAAAATTCATGCTCCACAAATAAAAAATCTTATGTAATAATTGCTAATAATATCTCCAAGCTCAATGCATAAAACCTATGCTCCACAAATAATAAAAATCCGACATAATCTCATTGCCTTTTTGTAGTGACTTATGAGTCACACTTTGATTTAGACCTCGTTTGGGAATAGACTATTTTAGTAACTTTTTAACTTTTTGGCTAAAGTATGAAACTATTTTCTCATTCAATTGCATTGAGCATTACCTCACACTTTTATATTGGAAATGTTTATTGTTTCAAGAAAAGGGGGTGAATTTGGGAAGTACGTATTGTCTCGTTGAAATAAGTTGGCCTGAGTGTTCATGGTGAAAGTCCTAAAACTGCACGTATACATGGGTGCTGATCCCTCATACAAAATTTCCGTGAAATGGAAATAGTAGTGCTTGTATAACCTACGTTAACATGGGTGCCGGTTTACGATTTCCCGCGGACGAAATTTCCGTGAAAGATTATATTTGTTTTAAGGTTCCCAGAGTATGATTCACTGTCATATTTTCTATTGTAAAGGAAATGATTTATGAATTACGATATTAGTCTGGCACTGCATGGTTTTGAAAAAAGATATAAAATATCTTGGTACGAACATTGTATATGCATTCACCTTATAACTTTGTTAAGATTCATATATTGCATTGGATTATTTTCTACTGGGTTTTGGCTCACCCTATGTGGGAAAAACATTTCAAGTGCAGATGACAAGCCTCCGCTAAGGCAATAGCTTGGGAGGACTTGGAGCAAGAGCTTCATTTTGTTGATTTTTGAATATGTTTTGTACAGTTCAAGGGCCTTTAACTGTATTGGACTTAAATTCCACTTGTGTTGTAATCAAGTACTGTCTTGGAAAGTTGCAAGCCTTTCAGACATTTCTTATTTGTTTTAACTTATCATATTTCTTTATTATGTAACATATTCTATAGATTCAGGGTTAGACTTGTAAATGTATATCAGCATATGCTATTGTTTTATAAAACTTAATTGGAAACTAATGAAAGATAATTACTTTATCATTGTCGTCACTTATTGATATTGTGAATGAATTATTGCATTTATTTCGTGGCGTTAAAAATTTTGATTGTATATATAGGTTCCCCCTTCTATAAAAATCATCATTGAGCAAAGGATTTACTTTAAATTACACAAATAAATAAATAATTATTTATATATATCAATTACACAAGTATTTTTATCATTAATTTTAGTTTTAATATTAAAAAAAAGTAACTCTCCACTTACAAAACAGTTACGCCTATTTTTATTTTTATTTTCATTTTCGTATAATTTTT
The DNA here is from genome assembly GCA_036172215.1 of Camellia granthamiana. Classification (NCBI taxonomy): domain Eukaryota; kingdom Viridiplantae; phylum Streptophyta; class Magnoliopsida; order Ericales; family Theaceae; genus Camellia; species Camellia granthamiana. The sequence continues at coordinate 62,522,153 of CM069903.1, read as the reverse complement.
TTTTCATTTATATATATATATATATAAACGCGGAAGAAGCAAGCAGATGAAGAAAATAGATTACGAAATCAAAATAATTCAAATAAAGAGACAGAATTGGAAAGCACTTACACCAAATTCATTTAAAATAAAACAAACATTAAATTAAATACATACAGAAAATAACTTACAATTACAATTGTAGCAACTGCAAGGATCTTAATTGGGTTACAAAGGAGAAAAAGTAATTTTCACTCAGAGCTCTCTGTTTGTGTTTTTACAAACTCAATTTCAAGTCTGCTGAATGAATTCAGTTGATTACAATATATAGAAAAGCAGCATGTGACTGATGAAGGCAGCTGGCAGCGCATGAGAAAAGCAGATGCTGTCAGTTGCTTTCGGTGGAGTGATTGCACAGGCAAGCAGCTTTAACAAAAGTTGATTGAGTGAATAGTGACAGTGAGTAACTTTTACTATTCATCACTTTCGGTGGAACATGTGAATGTAGGAATCAATATAGACACAAATTAGCAGCTTTTCTCAGAAGAGTATTGATTGAAGCTAATTTGTATTTATAGGGAATCCTATGTTGATCAGACATACGGGTCCTGAGCATCTTGGAACTAAGATTTTCCATATGAAATGGGCTGAGTAGTTGATCCTTTAGAAGATTGTGACTGGTCTGAATTGTCTTCTAAATTTTCTGAACTGGTTGACTGGGCTTCATCTTGATCCATTATTTTGCAGACTAACTGGAGCACTTCATCTTTGGATAATTTGAATTTGCTTTTGGATTTGATTTTGGGTTGAGCAGGAGGTGAACTGGGCTTTGACTAAACCTTGGATTTGGATTTTGATTTGGGCTTTGATTGAGTCTTGGGTTGAGCTGGTACTACAGGAGCTTTAGACTTAGCCTTGGACTTTGATTTATCAGTATTGGACTGAATCTTTGACTTGGATGATTTGGGCTTGGAACCACTAGATGAAGGGCTTCCAAGGTTGATTGGAGGAAGACTGGGCTGACTTTCTTGGCTGATTGCAGCAGTTGGGTTCTGCTGGGCTTTAACCATTGCAGGAGTCGGAGCACATTGATCAGATGGGAATTCTTCTTGAACAATTTCAAATATTCGGGGCAAATTGAACTTAGCCCACCATTTGACTGAGTGATGGCAGATGATTATGTTACCATCAATTCCATAATGCCATTTAAATATCCAAGGGATTTTATATTTGGATATAAAAATTAACAATAATGGGAATGATCGTTGATGAGTAGTAAAAGGGTAAATAGTAGCAAAATAATTGATTAATTCAAGTAGATTATCAGGGAGGATGTCTGAAATGGCACCATAATGAGTCCACCATCTCAGAAACCAGGAAGGTAATTCAGACTTGAATTTTTGATCAAATGAAATGAACCAGGAGTGACTGAAAGTTTCATTTTGGTACAAGAAGATCTTGAACCAAGCATCAAGGTAATCATGATAATTGTATTGAATAGAGTGGCTGGGTAAATCACAAAGCTGATAAGGAGGACCCCATTCAGCTAAGGAAACAATGTTGTGAATATAAATAGAATGATACAGAACCTTGCTAACATAGGTTCGATCATAAATGGGTTTGATCAGGACTGATTGGTGATGGACCAAAATGTCTTTGTAACAGGTGAGTGTTTTCTCTGGATGTGAGAGGATGAAATGGCATCCAGATCCAAAATAGGATTTAGCAATTTCATGAATGGTTTGACTCTTGGGGTGACTAGGTTCTTTGAAGAATAGGTTGGTGGTATGTGATTTAACATAATCAGAACGAGAAGATTTGATTGGATTAGCAGGAAATAGAGTAACTGAAACTGCTTGGCTAGAAGAAGCAAAAGGATCAGAAGCCAAAGCAGAAGAGTAATTAGGTCTGGGAATATTACCAAGAGCTTGGTAACGGTTGATCATTTCAATTGGATGATACTGGGTAACTAATTCCAAAGGAGGAGGAATAATTTGTTGATTAGGTTTACTAATTGGAACCAAAGCCTTAGAGAGAGGCCTTGGATGAGACATCTGTAGAATTGAAACAATTATTAGTAGCAGAGATTAACAACCAGATAAAAGATCAAGATAATTTTGATGATGATTCAAACAATTGTAATTGTGAGCAAGTAAATTGCGACGAGCTTGGATCTGATTATAATTAGCGTATTGGGCTCTTTTAGTAGTTGGTCTGGCTAAATTGAGGCGGTGAATACGATGGGTAAGTTGTTTGATTTGGGTTCGAAAATGGGTAATTCGGGATTTATGATAAGAAATAAATGGAGCCATCAACCCATACCCCCCTGTAAAAATTCCTGGGTAAGAAAATCAAGAAGGGAATTTTGACAACCAGGAATATAGGTAATATCAAAATCAAAAATACTTAAAATAGATTGCCAACGGGAAAAAATTTGCTTACTAGCAAGATTTTGAACATCTTTTTCCAAAACATATTTAACAGATTTGCAATCAACACGAAGTAAAAAATTTTGATTTAAAATATCATCTTGAAATTTTTGAATACATAAAACAGTAAACAAAATCTCTTTTTTAATAGTACTATAATTTAATTGTGCTTTATTCCAGACACCAGAATGATAACGAACAATTTGTTCAGAGGATTGAGGAGTGACTTTCTGGAGAAGAATGCCACCATAACCAATATCAGAAGCATCAGTTTGAATAATTTTGAAGGAATTTTCAGCGGGAATACCAAGACAAGGAAGAGACTTAACATATTGTTTGACTTGTTTAACAATGACAGTATGAGCAGGAGACCAAGGAGGAGGATTATCCTTTAACCTATCAAACAGAGGTTGACAGACTTTTCTAAGGTCTTTATAGAACTCAGCAATGTAATTGAGGGAACCTAAGAACCTTTGTAATTGGGTTTTATCAAGAATTTCATCAGGAAACTTGGAAGCAAACTCAATGGATTGACTAATAGGGAGAATAGTATTGTGGTAAATATCATATCCTAAGAACCTAACCTTGGTTTGAAACAATTTAATCTTCGGAGCAGATATGACTAAACAATGACTTTTAATTGTATACAAGAATGCAGTTAAATGTTTCCAATGATCATGAATTGATTTGGAAAAAATCAGGATGTCATCAATATAAACAATAGAAAAATGACTAAATTGGTTGAATATGTCATTCATGATATGTTGAAATTCACTAGGAGCATTTTTTAATCCAAAGGGCATGACATTCCATTTATATTGACCAAAAGGTGTATTAAAAGCAGTTTTGTATCTATCTTTTGGATGAATTTGAATTTGCCAAAAATCACTTTTTAAATCAAATTTACTAAAGATAATAGCTTGGCTAAGTCATTTAATTAAATCTTTTTTATTAGGAATAGGATACCTAATCCATTCTAAAACAGCATTTAATGGTTTGTAATTAATAACTAAGCGATGGACACCTCTTTCTAATTCAGCATTTTTATTAACATAAAAAGCAGGATAAGACCATGGTGATTTCCTAGGACTGATAATTCTATTTTTTAGTAATTCATTAATTTCTTTTTTACATATTTCTAATAATTCATGATTCATTTGAATTGGTCTAGGTTTAGTAAGAATTTGTTTTTCATTAAAATTCTTAATATATGGTAAAGTAACTACATGCTTTTTCCTATGCCAAAATGCAGTAGGTAATGTTGAACAAACAGTTGTTTCTAATTTTAATTTAAATTCATTGATTTGAGAAATAATAACAGGATCAGTTAATTGTTGATCAATCCTTTTATAATTAATTTATTCTTTAAGAAAATTTAAATGTCGAGTCAATCTATGTATGGTATGAGAAATAGAACAATCTTTTAATTGATTTAATTCAAGCATTTCAGGTGGATATAAGAATATAAACGTAACAGGTTGTCCAAAACATGAGTAGTGATTCCTTCACTAGAAATAGTAAATGGATATAACAAAGATATGAATGGTGTGCCTAGAATGATTCTATCAGTCATATTCTTAACCAAAACAAATGTGGTTTTAAAACAAACATTATTTTGACAAACATGTACGTTAGGTAATTTATATTTAATATGCATTTTACTACCATTAGCAGATGTTAATAATTAATAACATTTTTCATAATATTTAGTAGGAAGTAGCCCTTCTTGAATACAATTTAAATCAGCACCAGTATCAATTAAAGCAATTAATTCTAATTCAAAATCTTCAACGATGATTTTAATTTTGGAATACCATTTTTGCATGTAGATCTTATTGAGTAAGTTTAATTGTTTGTCTTCAAGGTTATTAGTTTGAGATTGATTATCAAATAAAAGTTTATTTGGATTAGTATGATCAGAATCATGGTCAGAATTATGTTCAGAGTCATGAGGTGATGTTTGTGGATTAGATTGAAAATTATTTAAACTTTGATTAAGTTTTAGGGTGATAATTTTATCTTCTAATTTTTTATCTTTTTGTTGGAGGTTGCGGATAGTTTGTTTAATTTGATTGATTTCGGATTGCAAATGTTGAAGTGTAATTTCTTTAGTTCTATTTTTAAATTTTTCCAAAGTCTTGGATAGACTAATAATAGGTTTATCAAACTTGGGTTTATCTTCTGAATGAAGCAATAAAGATTTTAATTTATCAATATACTTTTGTTTTAAATTAGGATCATCTAATTTACTAATTAAGTCAATTAAAGCAGATTCTTCTTGGGTATGCTTGGTAAGAACAGTAATTTGTTTAACTGGTTTACAACAAACATCATTACAACATAAGGTAATTTGATTATCAGAATCATCACTATGTGAAGGAGAATTAGATGAAGTAGATGGAGGAACAGAAGAGGAATCATTATCAGATTGGTTTAATTCAAATAACTAAATTTTGGATTCGTCATTAATTTGGAGTTGATTAACTCTATCTTTTAATTTTTGTTTTTCTTTGCATTTATTGGAATAGTGACCTTTTTGACCACAGTTATAGCAAGTAATGTCTTTACTAGATTTGGATTTTGGATGTGATTTTTTGTAATGTTTCTGTTTAGGTTTAGTATAAAATTTATCATTGGATTTGGAGGGTGAACAATGCTTTTTGTATTTATGAGAATTTTTGGATTTATATTTATGTTTAGAAGAATATTTATGTGATTTCCTACAAGAAGGAGCTATGGGAGGTAAACTATATTGTTCACAGAAATTTCCTAATTCGTATTTAGCTTTATGTTTGTCTTTAGTGACTTTTTGACTAAGTTTAAGATCGATACACATTTTTAATCCTTCTTTTTGAATAGTACTAATGATATCGTCATAAGTTAAATTATCATATTCAATAACACCAGTAGATTGATTAAGAACATCCCTAATTTTGTGAGCAAATAAACTAAGTAATCCATTAATAAATTTTTCTTTCCAAAATGATTTAGTACAGTCTTCTCTTAACATAACTCTAGAGGTAAATACATCTTTATATCATCGAAAATCACTTAAGGTTGGACAAGTAAGATTACTAAGTTGATCATGTACTCGAGAATAAATATTAGTAGGAGGACCAATAAAATGTCTAACAATAGTATAAATTAATGCATTAATACCATCAGGATGGCAACAGCCAATATTTTCATCAAAGATAGGCAAACCATTATCATCGGTTTGATTAGCATAAATTATAGACTCGCGTTGGTCTTCAGTTAAATATTTTTCCCACCAAGATTTGAGCATACCAGTGAAACCAGAAGTAATTAATGTAACAATGTCAGATTGAGAATATTGGGGATAATTGGAGAGATAACTATTGGAAACCATAGATAAATGATTTAATTTTTGGAGAATTTGATCTTCACTAAGACCGTCAATATTCCATTCGTATAATCGTTTAGCAGAAACAGAAAATTGGTTATTAAGATTAGTTTCTTCGAATTGGAGATCAGGAGGAGTAGGTCGAGAATACCAATTTTTAGTAGTTTGAGGATTAACTTTGGGATAATGAATTTTATGAAGATGGGAGGATTGGAATTGTCGAGCTATTTGATTTATGTCATTATTAGTGGTTTCAGTGTCAGATTGGGTAAAAACAGTTTCAGTATTAGGTTGTTGATTGAGAACAGTAAGACCTTTATCTTTAGAGGATGAAGCATTATCAGATGTAGTTAGTTTGGTAAATAATTTTTCAATGGCTTTGACAGTAGAATGATCATTGGTAACTAAACTAGTTCTTTTAGAACGATTACTGGGTAGATTAAGTAAAGGTGGATCTAAAGGTTGTTTAGTAGATGTGCTTTAGACAGATTCTAAATTGGTTCTAATTGTTTACCAATTGTATTTAAACATTGATTGGTATAATTATTTTGTTCAATAACTTTTTTAATTTCATTATCATTACCAGGTAATTTGAAAGGGGACGCAGGGATTTCAGAACCTTGTTGAGTAAGAATTATTTTCTCTAAAGGAGGATGGCTAGAACTAACAGAAGTGGTGTTAGAAGTTTTCCATTTATATTTGGTGATTGTAGTAAGTTTTTTGTAATATTTGTCAACATATTTTAATAGAGGTAATTCAAAACCATATTCAATCATAAAATCATACCATTGTCTAGAAATTTTGGACATTTGAGTAGAAATATATTTAGCATAGTAAGCATGTCTTTTAGTTCTATTTGCTTTAGATTTAAATTCAATAAGTAATTTATCAAGATCAGGAGTAAATTCTTTTTTGATTGTCATTAATTGAGGGTTGATTGGTGGTACAAATTCTTCAAAATCAGTTTGAGTTGGAGAATTAGTAGAAGCAATTTCTTCTTGTGTGTGTGTAGAATAAACTGGTTTACTAATTTGAGAAGAAGTGGTATTATCAAGGCCTTTTAATTTACTGGTCGAGGTTTGACCAAGATGAAGTTGACTATTTTTTCGGAATAATGGAGTATTGAATATTTTATCTTCAGTTTCAATTTCAGTCGGAACACTAGATGTACTATGTCGAGAGGATTGACTACTATTAAATTTACTTCGAACAGAACCATCGTTGTATTGTTGAATATCTTGGATATCTTGCTCGGAGGACTGTTGTTGATTATGTTTGTAATTTTCATTAACAGTAACCCATTGATCAGGTAAATCAATATTTTTCCATTCTATCATTTGAGGGTCATTTATATGTGATTCATTGTTGCTACTGCTTTGGATTAATAGAGTTTTATCTTTGGGACTTTTGTGTAAAGCATGAACGTTTAAATTAGTTTGCATGCATTTGTAATGAACACGATATATTAAAGTAATATTATGAACTTTTTCTTTCATGTTAGTAAATGAACCATGTAATTAAATATTTAATGTCAATGCATCTAAAATATGTAGATCTCGTAAACTAAGCGTAAAATCAGGGAAACAATTAAAATATACTAGACCTTTATGAAGACCAGTTTCCATCATATCCATTAAATTATCATTGTAATTAAGAAAATGAGCATCTCTTAAACATAATAAAACAGAGGTATTTTTTCCTACAATTGTTAATGGATTAACACCGACTTGAATTAAACCAATATGCATAAAATTGTAACCATTATTTAAATGTCTTTTGATTAACTTAGCATCAAATAATTGGCAGGTTTCTCTAGGTTTTTCTAAAGCATAAACTTGTTCAATTGTTTTAACATGTAAAGCAACTTTAAAAACATTTTGTATAAAAGTAGTTTTATAAATTTCTTTAATTTGTAATTTGGGTATATTCCATCTTGCATTTATTTGATCATTTTGTATTTCAACATCTTCTTCATTTATTACTAATCCTTGATTAGGTATTGAGGGCAACGTTGTTGACCTAGAACTGACTGATGAGTTACTTCTAAATAATCGATTCATTGTTCTTATTAATTAATCAGTTTTACAGATATCTTAATACATACCCTATTCTAGTCATGTTATCACAGACCAAAGTGGTTTGAGTACAGATCCTATTCTAGGAACCCTTATGTCCAACACTGCCTAACCCTAAGGACTTACTCCGGACAGGGGATGAAAGTGGGTGACGCAAACCTGGTGGATAAACACAGACCGATCTCTTGGGTGATTAAGATGAACTGAAAACTAGACTAATCAAGTGAACAATAGAATTGATTAATGGATTAACACCGACTTGAATTAAACCAATATGCATAAAATTATAACTATTATTTAAATGTCTTTTGATTAACTTAGCATCAAATAATTGGCAGGTTTCTCTAGGTTTTTCTAAAGTATAAACTTGTTCAATTGTTTTAACATGTAAAGCAACTTTAAAAACATTTTGTATAAAAGTAGTTTTATAAATTTCTTTAATTTGTGATTTGGGTATATTCCATCCTGTATTTATTTGATCATTTTGTATTTCAACATCTTCTTCATTTATTACTAATTCTTGATTAGGTATTGAGAGCAACGCTGTTGACCTAGAACTGACTGATGAGTTACTTTTAAATAATATATATATATCAATTTGGCACAATATGTGTGCCTTCCACTCTAGTACAACTATCAGTTAATAGAGTTGAGATTTGACTTTTTTTTTTTTTTTTTTGTTGCTGTATTCCTTGTGAATTTTTCATATTAAGTCTACTTTTGACCAATTTAACTACGACTTACTTTTCAACTATTTACAAAATAGTTATAACTGTTTATAATCTGTACCTTTCTTCTAAATTTGATTAAATTGAAGAATCAAAATTAGGGGTGGACATTCGTCCGCTTGCCGATATTATATAATAAGAGATTTTGTATTTATTTAAATTTGGTTTGGTCTTAATATTGGACTTCTATATCTATTCAAGGCTGGTCCAACAATAATTATAAATTCCAAATCCAACTACTGAATTATATGTTAAAAATATTTCACAATTAAATTCAATCACACATTATATTTCTTAAATAAATATACTAACATAATTATAAATTGAACGATTTTGTATATAAATTGAAGAATTTCTTAAATATATCTAATCACACATTACTACAAATGCAAATTTTAATAAAATCAATAAAAATAAAATCTAGATCTCAATTTTTTTAATATATTATAATTAATTAATTTAATTGCAAATCGGGTCAAGTTGGATTGAAAGTATAAATTTCAAGCCTAACCTATTAATATATCGGGTTGAAAAAGATAGCTCAACCCGGTCTTATGGATTAAAATAATCACCCCAAATCCATAAAAAATAGGAATAGGCTAGATAGATAGACTGAACAGGCTAACGGACCGATGTCTAACCTTAATCAAAACTAAATTGCCATTTCAAGTTACGGAGCCCAAAATTCAAGTTACGGAGCCCAGAAAAAAAAAAAGTTACGGAGCCCATTTGACTACTACTAGGCCCGAATAAAAATTGAAATTGAAATGGAACGGACTCGATTACTAAGCCTACTGGGCTGTTCGGGGGGGTTATCTTTTTGCTGTGTACAAATACAAAACTTGTCAATTTGGAAAATTTGTAAGTTACCTTGATGTTATACAACCTACATATTATACATTATTAAAAAAATAAAAAATTAAGTTACTTAAATTTGACACGTATTCAATTGGTTAAAAATTTATTTGAGATTAGTTTTCTATGTAAACATGTAAAGTTTAAACATATTTTAAAATCTATTAAATTATAAAACTAAAATAACTTATTGTTTGACTCGTTTACAGTGTTACATGTAATATGCCCTTAATGTATTGATTTCATAACATCACTTTTATATGATATAGTAATGAATAAGTCTATTTGCACATAAACTAAATACAGAATGAGATATAATCCTCTTACATTAGTTTCTGTGTTCCTAGTATTGCTGTATAATAATTGCATCACGTAATATCCAAAATTTTATATTTACATTTTGACAATATAATATTATTTTTAATAGAATAAATCTACATTAATTATAATGAATCATAATTGTACATATTATATTTAGGGTTTGATTTTTTTGAAGTTATCATCTCAATTTGAGAGCGTATTTAGACTTAATAGGCTCATTTTAGGACGGATTTTAGTGATTCAGACTGTTCTCCATTTAGGACTCATTGAGTAGAATATTCATGCAAAAAATCAAGATAATTGGACATCAATAGTTATATTTTTAAATCATATTTGTTTTCAAAAAATGAATGAGAAATATAAATTTTGAAGAATAGCTATTCATTTTTTGTAAAACAATTTTGATTAAATATATAACTAATGATGTCTGTTCATCTTATGTTCTACATGAATATTTTACTCAATAAGTCGTAAAAACTAGACACTTTGAATCATCGAAATTGATTCCAAAATTAACCTATCAAATTCACACATTTTCTCAAGTTGAGATAACCAATTTAAGAGAAATCAAACCCCTATATTTATGGATCCTGTTCATTAGTCATTCGTTAATAATAAAAAAAATTCAAAAAAATTAAAATTTTAATACACATTTTATATATTCTTATATAATTTATATATATTGGAAAATTGTATAATACACACCCTTTTTACAGTGTGTATGTTATACCCTTAATTATGATGTTTGTAATCAGTGGAGAATACAGAGATGGTGCCCTCAAAATTTGATAATAAAATTCTTATGAAATTATGAATAAGGAGTCGAACTATATGATTACAAAAGTTACAAAATTTTAATTAGTTTACCTAATGGAGTTTGTTTTTCACGTTATAAATTAAGGGTTGGCTTGGGAATTAATTTTTTTGGTTAAAATATAAGATGAAAAAATTAATTTTTTATTTTTATTTTTTATAATGAGCCTTCATTTGAGAAGTGAGTTGACTTTTTTAGCTAGTTTGGGTTAAAAAAATCTCGTTTGAGATGGATTTTTTTTTATTTTTTGACTTTTGTGAAAAAAAAAGTAAAATAATTATGATTTAGATATGACATTTTATCTTATTAATTTTTTAATTTATTTTATCTTTTTGCAACTATTTTAGCTCCAATCTCATACGCCAAACAAAACTTGACGATTTTTGTTTTGTTTTTTGAAAATATATGTAAAAGTAGAGAATGAAAATTCATCTATGACTTTTTTTTTTTGTATGACTTCTTAATTTTTTTTTTACTTTTTAACTTTGATTTTTTTTAGTGATTTTTTTTTTTTTTAAAAAAAATTGTGGTCTATATTAGCCAATTGGTAAACACATCCTAAATCTTCATAATTGCTTCTAAAAGTTCAACAAAAAAAAAAAAAACCAACAAACTCACTAGTGGCAAAAATATTTATGTTAGATTCTAGATATTTAAAAAAAATATTAAGGTAGTATTTAATTCATTAGAATAAAGATGAATCAAAATAATAATTTTATTAGAATATTTATTTTCACATTTGGCTTACTAAAATACTAAAGAAAAATATATTTAAATAAAATTATCAATTATTGTAAGTTTATGGTCATTCCTTAAAAAGCTGAAGGAATGATCCTTCCACATTATTTCAATAAATCAAACATTACATAAGATAAATTTAACGATTACACTGTCTAAATCAATTATAATTAATTCCAATACTACTTAGGTTGATCAAATATCAATAACATTTTCATCGAATTACATTTGTGTACAGTTTTATATTTCAAATTACAATTATCATTTATATTTTTAGATACAAATGCAATTTGATAAAAGGGGTATCGATATATGATCAATTTAATTTTTTATAAATATATTTTACTCAATGTATCTTAAAAAATAAATAATTTAAATTATCAAAATAAACTTTGGAATGAGACCCATCAATCAGACAACCGTGGCTATTGTGCGGGAATAGTAGCCACCTCAATTCCTTTATTTTGATAGGTATGAAATACAATTTATCTGTAAGTCGCAGCCTCGTACTGAGATGGATTTGGATTTTAATAGGGGTGGATTTAAAAATTTTAAAAGTTCATTAAAGCTTAAAACATAGTAAAATTCAAAAAAACATTTTTAAAAATTATTAACCAAACAGAGTGATTTAAATTTCTTAAAGTTTCTAATGGCAAGAAAAATAAACAAATAAAAATTTATTTATTGATATTTACAATACTTTTCTATTGTAACTAGTAAATATTGAATGTAATAATGATTATATGCGACAATATCGTATTGTCATCCAATAAGCAATTTTGATTTGTTGTAGAGACCAGCAATGTTGGGTTAGTGAGAGATAATAATATTGTGGTTTTTTATTCCCCCCCTCTCTCTCTCTCTCTCTCTCTCACTCACTCACGCGCGCACACATATATATATATGAAAGTAGTGTTTTTCCTTAACTTAGGTGACGCATTCTAAATGCGTTTTTTTTTTTTTTTTTGAAAAAAAAAAAAAAAGTGACGTCAATATGACTTTTTTTATTTACATATAAAGTTCTACATAAATTCAATTTCAATTATAATAACCAATTTATATGGAGTCTATTTAAGAAATACTTATTTTCTATATATTTTTCATCATGTATTTAGTTTTGTCGTTATCAGATTTCTTTTCTATAATTGATATTTTAATTTAATTATTATGATATTTGAAAAATAATTATCTCAATATACAAATAAATAAATAAGACATATTGTGCTAAATTATGTGCTTCGTATGGATCAAATTAATTTTCTTTTATAGTTTCTATTTTTTGTCTATCTTATTGATGTCTTAATTTAATTTTTATTTAACTTTTTATTTAACATAAAATTATTTATTACAAAATATTTATATTTAATTTAAATTTTATATGCCTATATGAATAATTTAAAAAGAATATTAAAGAAAAAAAATCAATACTCTAAACATTAATTTATGTATTTTTTTTCTTAATCCAATTACAACGTATTTATCTTTGCACTTTATGCAGTTCTATTTCTACATATTTTTACTTTCAATATAAAAAGAAATAATTAAAATCACTTTTAGTTTTATATTACTAATTTTCTTTCTAATTTAACTATTGTTTTCAATATCAAAATAAATGTTTATTTTATTATCTTATAATTTAATATATATCATATAAAATCATTATATGATAATTACACTTTTATAGCACAATATAATTAAAATTATCAAAATAAACAAATAATTTAACTAAATTTATTATATAGAAGTATTCAAGTAACACTTTTATAGAATGATAAGGCTAAAATTATTTTAAAAAAAACATAATTAAAATTAAAATTTTATTTTAAATTAAAATTAATATTATTCTTCTGTAACACATATCATAGTATAAAATTTCATTACATTAATTAAACTTAAACATTGTGATTTTATATCAAACATCATATTTTTAGAAGTAATTTATATACACATGTAACGTCTAATTTGATATTAATTAAAATGATGGAACTCAATATATATATTTTAAGTTTTTAGAAGATAAATTGGCCAATGTCAAATGATAAATAGTGTTGAGCATTATTAAAGAATAATGATTCATCGAAAATGATTGTGTATATTTAAGGCATCTATTGATGTTTCTTGAATAATTTTTAAATAAAAATTTGGAATTTATAATATTACTGATAATATACATTCATGAGTTCTGCCAGAAAAATATGCAAAAATAATTGGGCTGAAATAAAAATTTTGCGATTATTATGATGTGTCACTAATCCCCTTTCAGAAATGAAATTATTAAGGTTATAGAAATTTTATATATAATTCTCTTTGGCGCTATTGTTTATGATTTGAATTTATAATTTTTTATGCATCAATATAAATAACTCTTACGATCTTATTGATAGAAGCATAAATTCTATGTTTGAGCCAATCCTCCTTAAGTAGTTTTTCGTGTAATAAAATACTTAAATATTGTCATATAAAAATTTATAATAGACACTACAAAAAATTAAAGTTTTAGAGATCAAAATTTAGGGACAAAATTATTTTTTAGGACTAAATATATTTGTTGCGAAAAGTGTTGTTAAAAATTGGACATTAGTGATGAATTATTATTTTTGGGACCAAATTTCTTGTCTCAAAAAATAAACCATTTTGAGACCAAATTATTTTGTTCCTAAAAATGTATTTATTAGTGACATTTTCAAAATTTTGTCACTAAAAAGCCTTATTTTTGAATTTTTGGGACAACATTTTAGCGATTATCCGCACGATGATAGAAATTGGTCCGTAAATGTCTTTTGCAACAAAATTTCCACTTTTAGAGATCAAAAAATTTAGTCTCTAAAACTCTTATGTGTTGTAGTGAGATCATAATCAAATACCACTTTAAATATAATTAAAGACCCGATGCACCACTTTAGACATAACCAAAAATATAAGAAATTAATAAAGACAATTTCGATTAATAACTAAAATAATACACCATGAGTTGTAATCAAGTCATAATTTGTTTATTATAGAATTTTTCGTTATTTTTTTTAGAAAAAAATATTTTGATACAAGTGGAATTTTTGATTTTTAATAAATTTGGTTAATACAAATGAGAATTTGATTTCAGTTTTTTTTAAATAAAAAAAAACTTTTTTGAAAAAAATTATTTTTATGAGGCTATTTTACATAGGATTATATACAGTGACAATAATTTTCATCAGTCATTATCAAAATCTATTTATATTTAACTTTTAGTTGTTAAAATTTTCTACATATAAAGTATTAAGGCTCAAAATTAATTTTCTATTTAAAAAATAAATTCTCATGTATCACATGAGTCGTCTACTAATAATATTACTGTAATATTCAATTTATTTTTATTTTTATTTTTATTTTTATTTTAATGGGTGTGAAAGTCTATTTAATGGGTTCTTTAATTTTATAATGGAATCAAATTATATTAAATAAAATATTAATAATACAAATAAAATAAAAAAAATTGTAAGTTTTTGACACCTTGATGGGGGTTGGGAACCATCAAGGAGCATGCGACGGCACTTTCTTATTTTTTATTTTTTATTTTTTTATGGGACATGCGACGCCACTTGGTGAGTGTATATATTAAGTGTGATTATTAGTAATTTGAGAGTACGACCATATAATATTTTATAATAGTATAAGTCATAGCAGACGAAGGAAAAGGACAAAGAAAATTTGGGTGAAAACTTTCGGAACTCAATTCGCTAGGTAAGAATACATATTTTTAATTTGATATTAAATTATAATCATCTAAGTTTTTAAGATCAGTGAAGGGAGTACTAGAATAATACCTAAATTATTTTAACCTAATGATATATGATTCAAGGACTTTTCTTAAGTATGCAACCTTCAAGGTTGTACACCATGTGCTACTTACACTTTGTGTAAGTGGAAGGTGAAAACAAAAAGCAGGACTGAACACATAAAAGCGTAAGTGTAAGGCGTAAGTTGCACACCATAACAGTACCCATGATTCAATTACTGATAATAATTGATCCTAGTTGATATGAAGCATGTAGGTGTTTTGGAGAAATGGAATAACATAGCTTTCATGCTGTTCGTGCTGTCTTTGAAATGAGTGTCATATATGGAGTCTTGTAACTTTGCTTTTGCTAATCTATTTAAGGAAAAGTTAGGGATCATAAAAATTTTGTCATGAAAATGATGATGAAAAATTTATGATCTTTAGATTACCTTGATTAGTGTGTGGTGCTTTATTCTAAGTGTAATCCAAGGGTCAATAAGCTTTCATGATTATTTTCATGAAAGGTTTTTCATGATACCTAGCATTGCAAATCTATTTAATTTAGTTTAATTTACTGAAACTATTATTTGAAAGTTAGATTGACGGTCAAAGAAGGGAAGTATTGCGGTTAGATACAAGCAGGGTACTTATTGTTAGGAAATAATAGTAACAAGATGTAGAAATTGAATCTGATTCACTTTTAAAATTATTTTAAATGTTATCAATTTTGGAATTTTATTTTTAGAAGCTAAAGCAATTTCTTTTTAAGTGTTAATTTGTTGTTTAGAAGTTGTACTAGAATTGTTAAAATTGTGATTTAGGAACTCAAAACATGGCCAGTGGAATTTAATTAATTTTATATACTGAAATTTATATTTATAACTTGAAAATAAGTGAAAACAATGATTGAAGCTCGTATCCGCGTTTGTTGCTATGTCATGGAAGAATTACTCCGATTTTGAATTTCGTATTTGGTTTGTTTAAAGTGGTTTCTTTGACTTCTCTAAAGCGTTGCCATTGATAAGAATACACAGCAGAGCAGCTCAAGTCAGTCTAAGCCGCAGCCCATGCTGCAGCCTAAGCCACCACATCAGCAATCAAGCCAATGCCACAGCTTGAGCTTCAGTTCAGCATCCATGCCTATTAGATATTAGTTAGTGAGTTACTTATGAGTTTGTTAGGCAAGTTGTTAGGAAGTTAGATTTGTATATATATACACTGATGTAACTAGCATATGATTCATTGAATATGGAAAGAGAGTTGAGTTTCATTATTTCCACATGGTATCAGAGCTTAATGCTCCAGCGAGTTCTATCGATCCATGGTTTCTCTGATATCTTCATCTTCTTCTATTCCTTCAAATTTAGCTTTATTGATCACATATTTGTCATCCTGCGTAACAGTCAAGTTAGATGCATCTGATTTTTTCATATGGAAGAATCAAGTGCAAAATGCTCTTCGTGCAACAAATCTTCTTGGTTATGTTGATGACACACTACCATCTCCTCTTTCTGTGATCAAGGACTCCACTAGCATAGAGATTCCAAATCCAGATCATCAGCATTGAGAGGTAATTGATGCTCATCTATTAAGTTGTATTACTGCAACTCTAGTTCCTTCGATCTACTCTACTGTTCTTCAATTCAATCATTGTTCAGAAGTTTGGTTTGCTTTGCACAAGTGATTCACAACTTTATCCCAGAGTCATGTTCATCAATTGAATAATAAATTGAACAGTATCACTAAGAAAGGTGATACAATGGAGGAGTACATGTCTAAAATCAAGGAAATTGTAAATCAATTAGCACTTGCATCTGTAGCTTGCTTTTCTCGCTCCTTGGAGGGGTTTAGTCTTCTCGGATACAATAGCCCTATAGTTCGGACTCCCGTGGTTCTGAATCTGATTTCACAGGTGCAATGTGAAATGGATAAACACAAAAGAGTCCAAATTCGGCAAATCATTTTAGAAAATCGATTTTGAATCAAAGATGCCAAAAATGGACTGCATTGCCAGATTTCAGAGTCGCCACCTAAATATTTTGAAAAATTTAGGAAACTTGTGACTTGTGCCAAAGGACATTAGTCTGTCATCACAAAAGTGTCTTGGCTTGGGAACTTAGGTATGAGAGGGGAATGTCATGAATTGAGCACCCTACTCACCCGATTAAAGATCGGCCTCTACTGATCATGATGTGATTTTTATGTACATTATATGCTCTTGTTCTGATTATTATGCTAATTTTATTATGTGATGCACAAAAATATAGACTTATTCACAAAAGTTGGAATGCTTCAATTTCATGTTTGTTTTGAAAAGTGATCTCATATGTGCATTCATCAAATTATCCCAACTTAAGCGAGAAAGCCTCCATCCATAGGCATTCAAGAGATATATCACTTAAGTACTTAGCCTCATGATAAACATGCTTGACATGGTAATAATCACACGCATGCAACATGCTAAAGTAAGAAATGCTCACCTAGTACTCATCTGAGGCAAACCAAAAGAAACGAAGCCATTAGAAAAATGCATGCTCTACTATGCAAGTGATTAATGCAACACATGCAATATGCACTTAATAGCTCAGGTACTAGCATGGTATGTGAGACAATTCAAGCCACGCGATAAGGCACGTATTCGAGTAAGGAATTTGAAATTTGACATTGATTAGTATGATGAGCCGAACCTTATGCATGCAAGACGAATGGATGCGAGTCATGGAAAATGCTACGGAAAACATGATGCTATAAGCTATCCATCATAAGCAAATAAATAAAAGAGAGAAAGAAATGGAGATTGGAAGACATACACACATTATTCCATATTTGCCCTTGCACAGGAGGGTCCGAATGTCCAACTGTTCGAATTAACTGCTTATTACAAATCCAAATGAATAATAAATGAAGAACCATCTAATTTATTACAACAATTACAATAATATATGTAAAGTATGCACAAGGATCGCACGCGTGTCAACGAAGGCAGCCCTTAGAAACTGCTTTGTCTGCCTCTTAGGAAACTGTTCTGTTTCACCCTAGCCACTGCTTTGTGTTTCAACCAAAAGTGCACTGCTTACCATACATTGGAACCCAGCCGGCCCCCCATGAGGCCCGACTGGGCCCAAAAGCATCTGGCCATGCCCTATTTTCTTGTAGAAAACTATTTTTGTGCTCTGAGGTGAAAATAGTGCAAACAGAGCATTCTTAAGCCATGTTTGTCTTTTCTGCTACTCTCTATCATAGAGATACTCAAGAGAGGAGCAAGTTTGGTTCTCAAACCATCAATTGTTGCAAGTTGATTGCATGATGGTTTTAGACACGTTTGGACAAAAAAATTAATGAACGCAATGAAAGACAAACAAAACCTCCTTCTATCATGAAATTAATTCAAGAAGGGAGGTGGACATTGTGACAACCCTACTCTATATTATGCTAATTAATCTTAGTTATGCTTATAATTAAATGGTTGATATGATTTTAAGTGCTAATTATATGATTATATGTGATTTTGAATTTCTATCTGTTCACCGTATGAAAATCTGTTCAATTTCCTGTTACAAAATTTAAATTGAAGGCTGCAGACGTGATAGAAAGTGAAATCGATTGTACCAGTGCGATTGGCATAATTTTTAGAGTCTATGGTGAAAATTAATTAAAAATTGATTCGGATCAAAATAATTGGATTAAATTAAGTGTGGTTTATTAACCATAAGAGAGTTTGATTAGTTTAAACTAATCACCTAGTATATATAAGAGCCAAACACACTTAAGCTCATATTATGAGCTCAAAATCTACAAATACACTCTAGAGAGAGAGAGAGAGAGAGAGAGAGAGAGAGAGAGAGAGAGTGAGCCGATTGTAGAGAGAGAACACAATTTGAAGGATTTAGCTCAAGCTTGGAGAATTGAGGAGAATTAACTCAAGAACTAGCTAGAATTTGGAAGATTGAAGCTTCTAGGTGGGTAATTGAATTCAAATTCATGGGTTTACATTCATAACTAAGTGAATTCAAAGATGATATGAAGTTAAGAACAAGGTTTGAGTTGAACATGACGAAAATGGGATCAATATGTATAAGCATGTAACAAATTGCTAAGAATCTTCATATTTGAGTTTATAGCATGTTAAACAAGTTGAATTGGTAG
The DNA here is from genome assembly GCA_036172215.1 of Camellia granthamiana. Taxonomy (NCBI): domain Eukaryota; kingdom Viridiplantae; phylum Streptophyta; class Magnoliopsida; order Ericales; family Theaceae; genus Camellia; species Camellia granthamiana. Next base: position 62,502,947 of record CM069903.1, on the reverse strand, counting down.
TCATTTGAGACATGCATCCATGGATAATGAGGTTATGAGGATTAATTGCATGTTTTGAAGATGACAGAATAAGAATTCATGTAAGATCATACATGCATGAGAGTTTTGAATATCATTTTGACAAATTCATAGAGAATATGAAATGATTTGAGAATTGGATCATAATTTTGAACAATTGGTCTCAAATTACCTATGTTCCGATGTCATATAATGTTTTTCCATGTTTTTGTGCCAAAAATACGAGTTTTAAGCCTTTAGAATCAAGTTTTGAACTTTAAACATAGTTTTGGAAATTCCAGAATTTAGCATGTCCACTCGAGCATAAAAATCAAACTTCCAGAAGTTTTACAAAATTTTGCAGACCGCTCGAGCGACCAAAGCTGTGCTTGAGCAGAGTGCCTTGTTTCAAAAACTTTTGAAAAATTGTTTAATGTTCCGAATTCCCTCTTTCATTTCTGAGTATTCTTAGGTATGCATTGAGCATTCTAAATGAATTAAAGGGCACGAAAGAAGCCTAAGAAAGTTAAGTAAATGAAAGAACAAATTGAATTGCATTATGATCCAATGTATTATGGATTATGTAGGGTCAAGTACGACGACAAATCAGGCACCAGAACACGGTGAGTAATATCTTAACAAAGATATTTTTGTATATACATTATTTTCTAAATGATGCCTATGTGGTAAGGTTCTAAACTTTTGAAGTGATATTATGAATGATTATTCTAATCACTTAATTTGAAATGAGTGATTGACGTATGAGTATGAAATGGGCCTAAGGCTGCTCAATATATTCAGTAAGGATGTGGATTGAGCCTAAGGCCATTCTTTATAATTGTTAAATGGGCCGAAGGCCATTCGGAATAAGGAATTGAATGGACCTAAGGTCGTTTTGGATCCAAAGATGAATATGTATATGACCATGGATCTAAATGTGTGCGCACAAATGTGTATATGAATTGGACCTAAGGTCTTTCTGAGTGTAAGTTGGACCTAAGGTCTTTCTGAGTGTAAATTGGACCCAAGGTCGTTTTGTATGCTACATGGACCCAAGGCCATTTTGTGTTTGGGATATGATAGAAAGGACCTGAGGTCGTTTTTCTTTATTATTGATTACTAAGTGTAATAGTGAATTATGATTATAAGAATCTTGTTCATGAACTTCTTTGCTTTAGTATTATTCACTGAGCGTTAGCTCACTGTTTATATTTATGTATGTAGGTGAGCAACGAGATGTCCAACCCCAGCCCCAGTGAGCCATGAGATACCGAGTTTTAAGGAGTCAATCAAGGTCATCTCACACAAGAGGCCTTGCTTTATTTTGCTTTTCCTTTTGCTCTTTTGCGGTCTTATGTGGCCGAGTTGTGTATAACCTTTTGTTAACACTGACTTTTGAATGATCATGGACTTATGTAGTACATAATATAGATGTGTGTATAGTGTGAGTTATTACACTTATGAGAAAGTTTTTGGTTAAGCCATGTATGCACAGCTTATTGGCAATCTTTGTAACTTTTTGCTTCCGTTATTGGCCCCTGTAATTAAACATGATTTGATTTCCGACTGAGGCCATAGATAATCTCATGATTACTGGCCGGTTATGACCCTAATCCATAGGAGCAGGTTCTGGACATGACAAAGTGGTATCAGAGCACAAGTAATGACTCACACACTTGTCCAAATGAGCAATAGAGTGTCTACAAAAGACCTAAGTTGCATTCATGTGATAAGTTATGCGTCAAATGCATTGATAAATTGCTAAGTGGTTTGAAGTATGCAACTATATGATATATATTTGTTGCCTAATTGTATAAATGTGCTCTTCTGTACATGAATATTGTGTATATCTTCTGTATGAATTATAATGCAAGTCTCATTAGATAATGATGAGAACAAGAGCCGATGAGCTAGAAGAATCCTCCACTGCTCGGCTAGACCGAATGGAGAGAATGATTCAAGATACGGCAGAAACGCTAGGACAACAATAGCAGTGGCAAGAGCAGTGGCAATACCCATAACCCTCACCTCCGGTACAACCTATATCGGATTTGCAAAATGATGCCTGAACAATAGCCCTCACAAAAGAATTCGAGAAAATGAAGCCACCATCGTTCCGTGGGGATGTGGACCCATTGAAGGCCGAAGCTTGGGTCCTTGGTATTGAGAAGTTATTTGAAGTATTCCCATGCGTAAAGACACAGAAAGTACAATTGGCCACCTTTACACTAGAAGATGAATCAAGAAGGTGGTGGATGGTAATCCATGATGATAACAAGGGCATTGACTGGGTATAGTTTCTTGCACTCTTTTATGAGAAATATTTTCCACAGTGTGTCTGTGATAGAAAGGTGTCAGAATTTGAAGAACTGAAGCAAGGCAATCTGATTGTAGCCAAGTATGAAGCCAAGTTCATTGAATTGGCTAGATTCGCTCCGCATATGGTTGACACCGACTATAAAAAGGCAAGAAAGTTTGAAAATGGTATTCGTAATAACATCTTGGAAAGGGTGAACGTGTTAAACTTGCCCACTTATGTTGATGTGCTAGATCGAGCTTTAATGTCAGAAATTAAAATGGCCAACCATGGTAAACCACCAGCTGATTGGAAGGCTAAGAGGCAAGGTTTTTTCAGGGAATAAATCATCAAAGAAACAGAACATGGGGTCCTTAAGCACTTTGGGCTCCACTAGAAATACAGCACCAACATGTACTCAATGTGGTAAGAAGCATCGCGGGGTTTGTTACCGTATTTCCAGGGCGTGCTATATATGTTGTGAAATGGGGCACATGGCATGGGATTGCACCCAAACTAAATAGATAAAAGGTAAGAAACTAGTTGTTAGTTCAACCGGATCTATCCCAAAACTGGGTAATCCTACGCGACCTGTTACTACGAGAGACACAATGAGACAGGGAAGAGTCTTTGCACTTGGCCTAGGTGACATACGAAATACTGAAGCTGTTTTCTTAGGTACTATTTCTGTATGTAATCAAGACTCTTTTGTGTTAATTGAATCCGGCTCAACGTATTCCTTTGTGTCTACTATATTTGCATCTAGATTGACTAGACCCCTAGAGTCATTGCCATATTTGTTATGTGTATCTTCTCCATCTGAGGAATTTGTATTATGTACATTTGTGTATCGTGTTTATGATATACGAATTGGCAATGCTATCTTATATGTGGATTTATTACCCTTGGACATTCGACACTTTGATATAATTCTGAGTATGGATTTGTTGTCAAAATATTGTGCCACTATCAATTGTGTAACAAAACGGGTTATGTTTAAACCGCCAGGGCATGTTGAATTTGAATTTGTGAGTAATGGGGTAGTGCCTCCACCTTATCTGATTTTAGCTATGAAGGCATGTAAACTGATTAGGAAAGGGTGTCAAGGTTATTTATGTAGTATCTTAACTGAACAATTAGTGAATGTTGAAATGGATAGTATTTCTGTTGTTAGAGAATTTTCAGATGTATTTCCTAATGAACTGCTAGGGGGATTGGTTGACAGAGAAATAGAGTTTACCATTGATATTATCTCAAGCACCCAACCTATCTCAAAAACCCCCTACAGAATGTCTACTACTAAAATGAAAGAACTAAAAGAACAATGGCAAGACTTGACAAAGGGTTCATCCAACCAAGTACTTCGCCATGGGGTGCACCCGTATTATTTGTGAAAAAGAAAGACATGACTTTACGCCTATGTATTGACTATCGAGAACTGAATAAGGTAATGATAAATAATAAATACCCTTTATCCCATATTGACGACTTGTTTGATCAGTTGCAAGGATCACAAGTATTTTCCAAAATTGATTTGAGATCCAAATACCACCAGTTGAAGGTGAAGGCAGAAGATGTTCAGAAAATCGCATTTAGAACGAGGTATGGTCACTATGAATTTCTTGTTATGCCGTTTGGAGTGACTAATACACCTGTAGCATTTATGGACCTTCTGAACCGAATTTTCAAACCTTATCTTGATGAATTTGTTGTGATTTTTATTGATGATATTCTAATATATTCAAAGAGTAGACTTGAACATGAACAACATCTGAGAATCGTCTTGCAAACACTTAGAGAAAAGAAATTATTTGCTAAACTCACGAAATGTGAATTCTGGTTGGATGAGGTTGTTTTCTTAGGGCATGTTATCAACAGAGATGGGATTTCGATAGACCTATAGAAGATAGAGGCAATTGTAAATTGGCCTACACCAACAAATGTAATAGAAGTCCGCAGTTTCATGGGCTTAGCTGGGTACTACAGAAGGTTTGTAAAGAAATTTTCAAAAATAGTTGTACTTCTTACTCAACTGACACGCAAAGGACAACCATTTAAATGGAATGATGAAAGAGAATCTTCCTTCCAAGAACTAAAAACAAGATTGACTACTACATCAATGTTAATATTGCCCTCAGGTCCGGAAAACTTTGTGGTTTACAGTGATGCATCTTATAAGGGTCTGGGTTGTGTGTTAATGCATAAAAGACGGGTAATTGTTTATGCCTTCCGTTAATTGAGACCACATGAGAAGAACTACCCAACACATGACCTGGAATTGGCCGTAGTTGTATTTGCCTTGAAAATTTGGCGACATTACTTGTATGGGGAAAAATGCGAAGATTACAGAGATCACAAAAGTTTGAAGTATTTCTTTACTCAAAAGGAGTTGAATATGTGCCAGAGAAGATGGCTTGAGTTAATAAAAGACTATGACCTTCAGATTCAGTATCACCCCGAGAAAGCCAATACAGTTGCTGATGCATTGAGTAGAAAATCAATAGGGAGCTTAACTTGCTTGCTTACTGAACATAAGGAAATCCTGCAAGATTTTGAAAATTTTGAGATTGAGGTAATATTACATGAGCATAGCGGGTTGATAGCCGCCATTTTAGCTGAACCAGCAATCATCGATAAGATCAAGTAGAAACAAAATGAGGATGAATTCATCAAGAAGATAGTTGATGAATTTGAGACAAATCCGAAACTGGGATATCCCAGAGTTAAAGAGGAGAATTCTCGATGAAGCCCATAAATCAATGTTTGCTATGCATCCGAATAACAACAAGATGTATCAGGACTTAAAACAGAGTTATTGGTGGCCAAATATGAAACATGAGATTGTGGAATATGTGTCTAAATGTCTTCAGTGTCAGTAAGTTAAAGATGAACACCAGAAACTATCAGGTCTACTTCAACCTCTCCTTATTTCGGAATGGAACTGGGAGCACATAACCATGGATTTTGTTATTGGCCTACCTCGGACACCTAGAGGTATGGATTCTATTTGGGTTAAAGTTGATAGACTAACTAAATCTGTACACTTTCTACTTGTGAAAACTACATATGATGCATACCGATTAGCCACTATTTGTTGATGAAATTGTTTGTTTACATGGAGCTTCGGTGTCTATTGTGTCGGATAGAGACCCGAAATTTGTGTCTAGATTGTGGAAAAGTCTACAAGCGACAATGGGGACAGAGTTGAGGCTTAGTACAGCATTCCATCCACAAACTGATGGACAATCGAAATGGACTATACAAACTCTAGAAGATATGCTCAGAATGTATGCTTTGGATTTTCAAGGAAGTTGGGAGACTTACCTACCGTTGGTTGAATTTGCGTATAATAACAATTTTCACTCCAGCATTAGCATGGCACCATATGAAGCTTTGTATGGCTGAATATATAGATCTCCGATATGCTGGACAGAAATTGGAGATAGGGTCTTGCTTGGACTTGAGTTTGTGCAGTCAACTACCGATAAAATCAAAGTCATCCAACAAAGGCTTAAGACAGCATAGAGCCGACAAAAGAGTTATGAAATGTTAGGAGAAGGCCTCTTGAATATGAGGTTGATGATCATGTGTTCATCCGTGTAAAACCGATGAAAGGCCAATTAAGGTTTGGCAAGAAGGGTAAATTATCACCTCGTTACATTGGGCCGTTTTAAATTTTCGAAAGGCTTGGTCTAGTTGCTTACAGAGTTGCTTTACCACCGGGAATGAAACAAATGCACAATGTATTTCAAGTATCAATGTTGAGGGGCTATCTCTGAGATCCGTTCCATGTGATTAACTATCACCGAATAGCACTTGATGAAAATATGGAGTACGGGGAATGGCCAGAACAGATTATAGACTGACAAGTAAAGCAGCTGAGGAACAAATCCATTCCAATGGTGAAAGTGGAATGGAAAGAACATTATGGTAAGGATGCCACATGGGAGAAAGAAGAAGAAATGCGAAAATACTACCCACATTTGTTTCCAACAAAAGGTAATATAAGTTTGGGAGACCAAACTTCCTAAATGGGGGAAGAATGTGACAACCCTACTCTGTGTTATGCTAATTAATCTTAGTTATGCTTATAATTACATACCTGATATGATTTTGAGCGCTAATTATATGATTATATGTGGTTTTGAATTTCTATCTGTTCACCATAGGAAAATCTGTTCAATTTCCTGTTACAAAATTTAAATTGAAGGCCATAGAGGTGACAGAAAGCAAAATCGATTGTACCATTGCGATCGGCATAATTTTTAGAGTCTATGGTGAAATTTAATTAAAAATTAATTCGGATCAAAATAATTGGATTAAATTAAGTGTGGTTTATTAACTATAAGAGAGTTTGATTAGTTTAAACTAATCATCTAGTATTTATAAGAGCCGAACACACTTAAGCTCATATTATGAGCTCAAAATATGAAAATACAGAGAGAGTGTGAGCCGATTGTAGAGAGATAACACAATTTGAAGGATTTAACTCAAGCTTGGAGAATTTATGAGAATTAACTCAAGAACTAGCTAGAATTTGGAAGATTGAAGCTTCTAGGTGAGTAATTGAACTCAAATTCATGGGTTTACATTCATAACTAAGTGAATTCAAAGATGATATGAAGTTGTGGGGGCCAAGATTCGGGAGTCGTAGAGGTTCCGGATAGCCGAATCTGGTAGAGTCGAGGTTCGAAGCACTCGGTAATTGGCTCGAAAGCTCAAAATCCAACCCTACTCGGCCAAATGACCGATTAAGCGAGGGGCTGAGTAGGGATCGGTCCATTATAAAATGTGCTGAATATGAGGTGGGGGATGGACCTAATCCCGAGGCCCAAAGAAGAAAGGATATAAATAGAAGAAACATCAGCCAAAATGAAGCAGACGAGAATTAGTATGCTTAACTTAGAACACAAGCATTCTTGAGTGTAGAAACTGACTTATCCGTCGGAGTGCTAATTCCGGCAACCCCAACCGGAGTGTTTATCCCATTTCAGGTGACTATCAGTGGATCTTGAGTGCTCCCCAGGATCAGAAGAGTATTTCCAAACCACTTCTCCACAATTGGCGCCATCTGTGGGAATACTCAAACACATCCATCACGAGCGTGACGGAAGATCCTCCGACAGTCACTGTCGACCCTATATCGCAAGATGAAACCACTCCAACAAACATGCTTGGAACAGAGACTATCGCCGCAAGACGTGCCTTAAATTTCGCCTCACCCTCGACTTCGGAGCACGAAGCAATGCAAACGCTCCTGGAACAAGCAAAGCAAAACGAACAAAGATTAGAAAGCATGATTGTAGAGAACGAACATGTCCGTTAGGATTTGGCCTTAGAGGTGGCGAAGTCCAAACAAGCTGCATACCAATGCCCGGAACGACCCGAGAGGGCAGCTGGTCGACGATCTCGAGCCCGACAACAAGATACTGATAGCAACTCTGACCCATTATTCTCGGAGCCCAAGAAGGAGGGACGATCTGAAATTTCCAGTTCTTCTGAAGAGAGTCCCCGTACAAGGCTTAAGCGAAGGAGAAACAACTCAGATGACGATCAACACGATCCTCTTGTACGACGGATCGCAAAGGCAGTCCTACCCAAGAAATTCAAAGCACCGTCATTCACCTTGTACGACGGTACATTGGTACAAGATGGCCGGCTACAACCTTACATTCGAAAAGGCAACCCAACCAAAGCAACAGCCTTGACACAGGTTTCACATTCGCTCCACATGATCCGCATGATATACAGCCTGCCAATGTCATCGGCGGTGCATGCGATTCAGTCGAAGTCTAATCCTCAAGAGCAACTCACTCCAGCTAAACGGCCCCATGAAGCCGAGGTTATCACTTTTGGTGATTCGGATTTGGCCGGAGTAACACTGCCCCACAGCGATCCCTTCGTAATTGAGTTACGTGTAAACCGATTCATAGTTGAGCGCGTACTCATCGATCCAGGGAGTACATTGGAGATTATGTACTACAGGACATTCACCAAACTGGGCTTCTCCGAATCAGATCTCTCTCCAGCCCTTTATCCACTTTTCGGCTTCAATGCCAATCCAGAGTACCCGTTGGGGAAAATCAGACTTCCCGTTCGAGCAGGTTCCCGAACAGTGGATGTGGGATTCTTGGTCGTCAGACTGCCGTCGCCGTATAATCTCATCATGGGGCGATCATGGTTGCATGCTATGCGATCCGTGCCCAGCACCTATCATCAGCTGCTCCGCTTCCCGACAGAACGCGGTATTGAGCAAATCCGTGGCTCCCAGAAATCGGCACAAGCATGTTATCTTCTTGCTGAGAAAACGCCTAAGGAACTACAGGTGAATTCCATTGAGTTGCTGGATCGAGAAAGCCTCGACGATGTTGGGCGGCCCCCAAACGAAAAGGCAACAGAAGACTTAGCACGAGTGCAAATCGATGGAAGCCCAGGCAAGTTCTTCATGGTCGGCGCCTCCTTGAATCAGGCCGATAGACAGCAGCTAATATCTTTCCTGCTCAGCAACCTCGATGTCTTTGCATGGACTCCGTACGAGATGCCGGGTATCGATCTGTCAGTTTCATAGCACCATTTGAATGTTGATCCTAAGTGTAAGCCGATCATTCAGAAAAGCCGGCAGTCGGCCGTAGAGCACACTGCCGCCGTTGTTGAGGAAGTTAACAGGCTGCTTGACGCCGGAGCAATTAGGGAGGTGACCTACCCTACATGGCTCTCTAATATAGTGGTGGTGAAGAAGAAAAATGGGACTTGGTGAGTGTGCGTCGACTTCACGGACCTAAACAAAGCCTGCCTACAGGACTGTTTTCCTCTTCCTAGGATAGACCAGCTTGTAGATGCTACAACGCGCCATCAGCGTATGAGTTTCCTTGATGCCTATAGAGGTTATCATCAAATCGCCATGCATCTGGAGGACCAAGAGAAAACTGCATTCCTCACCCCAAGAAGAACCTATTGCTATAAGGTAATGCCTTTTGGGCTGAAGAATGCAGGGACAACTTACCAGAGACTGGTCACCACCATGTTCAAGGAGAAACTCGGCAAAACCATGGAAGTGTACATTGATGATATGGTGGTCAAATCCAAAGAAGAGCAGAATCATATAGCCGATCTGGAAGAGACATTCGGCATCCTACACAAATATGGAATGAAGTTGAACACTTCCAAATGTGCGTTTGGTATCGACTTTGGCAAATTCTTGGGCTACATTGTCAACAACAGAGGCATCGAAGCCAACCCAAGGCAAATCACAGCAATCCTGGAGCTTGGCTCCCCCCGTTCAGTAAAGGAGGTTCAAAAGTTGATAGGGTTGGCTGCCGCACTCAACAGGTTTATCAGCCGGTCCACAGATTGCTGCCAACAATTCTTTCATATACTACGGTAGGGCAAACCCTTTGAATGGTCCACCAAATGCGAAGCCGCTTTCAACGGCCTGAAGACCTACCTCCGCTCAGTACCACTCCTGACAACACCCTCCGCTGGCGACCTGCTCATTTTGTACCTGGCAGTTTCTGATCGAGCCGTCAGCGCCGTATTGATAAAGGAAGAGCTGGGGGAGCAGCGGCTAGTGTATTATGTGAGCAAGGCAATGGTTGACGCCGAAACGCGCTACCTTCCGCTGGAAAAGCTCATCCTAGCCCTAGTTATGGCGGCAAGGAAGCTCATGCATTACTTCCAGGGGCATAGCATTGGGGTGCTAACAAATTATCCCCTCCGATCAGTACTATGCAGTGCGGAAGCATCTGGACGTGTTTCAAAGTGGGCCTTGGAACTTGGCCAGTACAATATTCAATTTCTACCCAGAACCTCAATCAAGGGACAAGTGCTTGCCGACTTTATCGCCGAATTCACTGGGAGCCTTGCCGACTTCAGGACTGATGTTGCCGACTTCAAAACAGATGAAATTCAACCGAAGCCGAACTGGAGGATTTATGTTGGGGACATCTGGCAGTTGTACTGTGATGGATCGTCCAATCAGCGGGGTAGTGGAGCTGGAGTTGTAATCTTGACCCCCGACGGCGCAGTAATTGAGCAGGCTGTCAAGCTCGGCTTCGAAGCATCAAATAATGAAGCCGAATAAGAAGCCCTTTTAGCCAGTTTGCGGAATGCGCATATTCTGGGTACTCGGCATCTGCTTGTGTTTTGCGACTCAAAACTGGTGATCAATTAGCTAAAGGGGAGTACGCGGCAAGAAATGACCGTATGACGACCTACATGAAAACGGCCAACTCCTTGTTGGCAAAATTTGACCATCATGAGTTGAACCGGATAACACGTGATCAGAACACCCATGCAGATGCCTTGGCTTGCCTAGCCTCTGCAATCAACTCAGAGATAAAACGGACCATCGAAGTAGGATTCATCCCAGAGCCAAGCATTGGCCCTTCGGAGGAAGTCCAAATCAACGTTATAGAATCTGCACCAAGTTGGATGGATCCCATTGCTGAATTCTTATCTTCTGAACAACTCCCAGAGGACAAGAAAGAAGCACATAAGCTGCGAAACAAAGCCATGCGATACTACTTGGATCCGCAAAGAAGGCTTTATAAAAAGTCACTCTCTGGCCCATATTTGAAATATGTGCACCCAGACAAAGTCGGGGAGCTTCTAATTGAGATACACGAAGGCAGTTGTGGTGCCCATTCCGGCGGACGCTCTTTGGCCCATCGAGCTATAACGCAGGGGTATTATTGGCCGACAATGAGAGCGGACGCCGAGTGTTATGCAAAAAAGTGTGAACAGTGCCAGAAATTCTCTTCGTTAAACCATCTACCTGCTAAAGAGTTGAACTCTATCACCAGTCCTTGGCCGTTAGCCCAGTGGGGGCTTGATATCGTAGGACCATTGCCGAGGGCCCCAGGAAACAAGCGATACCTGATCGTCGCAACAGATTACTTCACGAAATGGGTCGAAACGGAGGCATTAACACACATTTGAGATGCTGACGTTAAATGCTTTGTGTGGAGAAACATCATAACACGATTTGGCATTCCCAGAGCTCTTATCTCAAACAACGACACCCAATTTGATTGTGGCGTATACCGAGAGCTGTGCAGCAAATATGGTATTCGGCCTTACTTTTCTATGCCGACTTATCCCTAAAGCAATGGCCAAGCCGAAGCCTCTAATAAATCCATCTTGGACGGCATCAAGAAGAGGCTGGAAAAAGCCAAAGGCAAATGGGTCGAAGAATTACCGAGGGTACTCTGGGCTCATCGAACTACACCAAGAAGATCGACTGTAGAAACGCCGTTTGCCCTATGCTTTGGAACCCAGGCAATCCTACCCTTGGAGATCGGCCACCTGACACTCAAGTCGCAAGTTTTTGATACGGGCTGAAATGACATGATGCTGGCTTTGGATTTGATTCTAATCAAAGAACGAAGAGACCGAGCCCTTGCGTCCATGGCATGGTACCAGCAGCAACTGGCAAAGTCGTATAATCAACGCGTTCAGCTGCACCGCTACACACCAGGAGAGTTTGTGCTGAAGAAGGTGCTCCCAGCTGATAAGAAACTAGCCGATAGAAAATTGGGTCCTAACTGGGACGGTCCCTATCAGATCAATTCGATCGCTGGAGTAGGGGCATATCAGCTCAAAGACTTGTCAGGAAGGAGTCTGCCACGACCTTGGAATTCCACGCACTTACGCAAATTTTATCATTAGCTTGACTTGTGGGACATGATGCTTGTTCCGAACTGTTCGCCATGTACGTCTCTTTTAATGTAATACAAAGATTCCCCTTCACCTAGCACAGAATCTAGTTCAAAGACGTTCCGATTAAAGCCTCCGGATTCGGAGCCCCTTCGGCAAATGACGCCTTTGGGCCGACTAAGCCTCCGGATTCAGAGCGCCCTTTGTGGATATCACGATTGGCCAAAAAAAAAGTCTCTGGATTCGGAGCCCCATCGGTGAATGACGCCTTTAGGCCGAATAAGCCTCTGGATTCGGAGCGCCCTTCATGGATATCACGATTGGCCGATTAAAGCCTCCGGATTCAGAGCGCCCTTTGTGGATATCCCGATTGGTCGATTAAAGCCTCCGGCTTCGGAGCACCCTTCGTGGCTATCACGATTGGCCAAAAAAAGTCTCCAGATTCGGAGCCCCATCGGCGAATGACGCCTTTGGGCCGATTAAAGCCTCCGGATTCGGAGCGCCCTTCGTGGATATCACGATTGGCCGATTAAAGCCTCCGAATTCGGAGCGCCCTTCGTGAATATCACAATTGGCCAAAAAAAGTCTCCGGATTCGGAGCCTCATCGGCGAATGACGCCTTTAGGCCAACTAAGCCTTTGGATTCGAAGCGCCTTCGTGGATATCGCGATTGGCCGATTAAAGCCTCCGGATTCGGAGCGCCCTTCGTGGATATCACAATTGGCCAAATAAAGTCTCCGGATTTGGAGCCCCATCGACGAATGACGTCTTTGGGCCGATTAAGCCTTCGGGCCGTGCGTAACACGATGTCGATTAAATCAGGCCAATAAATATTCATTTACTCGTCTGAAATACGTTTATTCAAACATGTATATAATAAAACACATGCAATCACGTATGCGCCGAACAAAAACTATAACAAAGCATTGAAAATAAAGTTCTGTTTTATTCGACCAACCAATAAATACATAATTCTAGATGCGATCCGCGTTTGAACATTACAACGAATATTTTTATTCGGGGTCGCCCTCATCATCGCTCTTTTGAACTTCAAAGGCGGCAAAGGGCAAATGGTCACGATAATCCAGGTCACATAAGTTGGAATCGACACCCTTTGCTCGGAGAGCCTCCGCGGCCTGAAGAGCCGCGATCCAACCATGCTTAAAACCCCGATTCTCGCATCGGCAGACCTCCTCAGCAAGTGTCTCTTTCATTTTGTCGATCCCAACCTTCCGACCAGCGTGGAAGTCCTCCTCATAACCTTTGGCCCTCGCATTTTGTACGGCAAACATGCCTGCCGTATCTCGGTCGGCGATGGCAAGACTCAATAGCCGTTGGGTAACCCTCTCGTCCACAATCGAGTTAGACTGACCCGCCGCATACGGATAGGTGACTTTAACCTTCCTAAGCTCCCTAAGCTCGCCCTCAGCTTTCTCCGCACGAACCTCCAAACTGCGGACCCGTTGGTCCATTTTCTCCATCTTCCGCCGCGCGGCGCGCAGACGATGCCGACTTCATAGGCGGTGTACAGCCCCTTCACTGCCCCATGAATACCTTCTCGAAACACTTCCAAATCTCGTCGTCCAACCATCGATTGTTGGACTTCCGGTGGAAAGATCTGTCGAGCGAACTCGACTACTACACCCGGATCATTGATGATGGAATCTGCCTCAGTCATCGGTTTATTCCCCATGAACACCGCAAAACTCAATGGTCGTGGCATCGCGTCTGACTCATTCCCCGGTCGTAGTCGCGGGGAGCTTCCCTGTTGATGCTTCTCTCTTCGGGGTGATCTGCTTCGATGGCTCGGAAGTTGACGTTTTTCACTTTCCTTGGATGTCCTTCCTCCCACACGCACAGGCTCGCTGCTACGATTCATCGCAGCATTTAGCTCAGCCAGCGTTCGTCTCTCTCCTCTGCTGTTAAAGAACAGTTTGTTTGACATTCGCTCTCGCTCCAAGCTAGTTCAAATCGAATCTGAATAAAAATAAGTGGATCCATTGGCGCGAAATCACCCCATTTATTCGTAGGTATGCAGCGACCCCGAGGCAATTTCATTAACACTTTTGGCAGTCTCCAAACGACGAAGGCCGATTGATACGTGCCACAGCCACTCCATGCACTGGCTGGGGCAAGGGCAGATTTATTAATCTAACCGGCCGAGCATCTTGGCCCCATGCCGACTGATATGTGCCACAGCCACTTCATGCACTAATTTTTGGCTTGTTAAAACGGCCTAATTATCTAAACGGCAGTTATGGGAGAATGCCTTGAAGTCCATGCACTGGCTGGGGCAATGGTAGATTTATTAATCTAACCGGCCGAGCATCTTGGCCCCATGCCGATTGATATGTGCCACAGCCACTTCATGTACTGATTTTTGGCTTTTTAAACGGCCTAATTATCTAAACGGCAACTATGAGAGAATGCCTTGAAGTCCATACACTAGCTGCGGCAAGGGCAGATTTATTAATCTAACCAGCCGAGCATCTTGGCCCCATGCCGACTGATATGTGCCACAGCTACTTCATGTACTAATTTTTGGCTTGTCAAAACGGCCTAATTATCTCAACGGCTATTATGGGAGAATGCCTTGAAGTCCATGCACTGGCTGGGGCAAGGGCAGATTTATTAATCTAACCGGCCGATCATCCTGGCCCCATGCCGATTGATATGTGCCACAGCCACTTCATGTACTGATTTTTGGCTTTTTAAACGGCCTAATTATCTAAACGGCAACTATGGGAGAATGCCTTGAAGTCCATGCACTGGCTGCGGCAAGGGCAGATTTATTAATCTAACCGGCCAAGCATTTTGGCCCTATGCCGATTGATATGTGCCACAGCCACTTCATGTACTGATTTTTGGCTTTTTAAGCGGCCTAACTATCTAAACGGCAAGTATACAACGTTTTATCCAAACCAGCAATCAAACAATTCCGTTTATTAGTAACAGTGAATTAGAAAATGAATTTTCATTAAGTAAATTGGGCACAAATTGTAACCATTTTACATATGAAAATTACTAGACAAAAAGCTGTAAAAAGCTGAAAATTACATGCAAATCCTAAAACAAAAAAACAAGAGCCGCCCAAATAAGTTCTCAGAGTCAAACTCCAGCGGCTCAACATCCACTTGCTCGTATGGAATTGGCGTAGCCAATGTCACATCAGCAGCAGCAAGGGCTTTGAGCCAGCCGTGTTTAAATCCCTGATTCTCAAATTTGGGGACTTCGTCTACATATTCCTCCAAAGTAGATTTTTTCCCAGCATCGAATGCGCTGGAAGCGTTCAGGTCGGCTGTTTCCTTCGCCGCCTTCATCTCTTCCAACCCAGCCTCCAATTTAGAGATCGCCTCCTGGGCCAATTTAAGCGCGTCGTCACTTGCATCTGCCCTTTTCTCGGTGACTGATCTCAATTCTTCAACATTGCGGGCTCTCTCCATCTCGGCCTCGGCATGGGCGCCCTCCGATTGCACCCTACTCCTTTGGCCCTCAACCTCCGCTTGTAAACGGCCAATTAGCTCGACGGCATTGTGATAGCGACGACCCATGTCGGCTATCCTTTCGACGGCCTGCAAAGCAGGAAGTTAAGAACAAAATAATATTTGCGTAAAGAGAAAAGACAAAGTCTAGATATATACCAAAAGAGCCAATTGCGCGGCCAACCTAATTGTAACCAGATCCGGCTCTGCTGAGTGCAACCGCTGGGTCTTTGATCACCGAAGCATCGGAGGAGATCGGCATATTCTTTATCTTGGGCTGAATAACAAAAGGTACGATCTCATTTGACTCCTCCAAACGAGGTCATTTGTCGGCACGGTCTTCTTCTGAGTCGGCCTTGACATCGACAGGGCGCTTCTTCACCCTTTGCTCAGTTGCAACACTTGCCTGCATAAAAGGTTCCACCTCGGTACTTCCGTTCTTTGCCGTCTCCTCAATAACAGGCAAGGAGGACTGGGACTGAGACTCGGCAGCCCGAATCTCCTCCGCCCTTCGCCATGCGGCCATCCTTTCCGCGTTCGCCTTCTTGGCAAGTTTAGTGAGGCTCAACCCAGCCATATCTTCTGGGAACGCGTCGGGAAGGTCCTCCAGACCGTGAAAAATATCGTTAAGCGGACGGTCCTCTCGACCCGAGGTGGACGGAGGATTAGACGAATTGAGGCCGGCTTCTTCAAATACTAACTTCAAAGCCTCGTCAACCTCAATTTTGGATTGGTCTAACTCGACGGCCTTAGCAACTTCCGGTCGCTCCGAATCTGATCCCTCGCAACCGACTTGCCTGAAATTTCTGAAATCAGTCAAGATAAGGGCGACAAGAAACTCCTCACCCTTCGGAATTGGGATGTTTTTCGCCGCCGAAAAGGTCGTATAAGTCGGCTCGTAGCGGAGCAGAACATGGGCCGCCCTCCTCTGCTTCTGAAGACTCGATCGGCCGAAATACTTGAGCGCAGTCTTGATTTTCGAAAGGACGGCGTCGTTAGTCGAGGTCAAGACTTTCTTCAAATCGTTTCCTGCAAAAGCAAAACCATGAGGTCCCGAAAATAAGGTTTTATAAATATAACAAGTATACAAATAAAAGAAGATACTCGGCCACCTGGTTCGCCCCTCCATCTGGGAATACGATCAAGGCGATCCTCGCCTTCGCCGAATTCCCAATTTCCTTGGATGACGACCATAACATCATCGACTCGCTTCCCAGAGCTAGAAAGTATAGTCACGAGTTGATGATCGGTGTCTTTGGCCCTAAGGAAATAACGCCCATGTCGACCAGTAGACTTGGCCAAGGCGTAGTAGTGCTGAATAGCAGAAATGCCAAGGTTAAGCCCAAGGCGGCGGTTTAGTGCGATAATTCCCATCATGACCCTAAAGAAGTTGACGTTGGGTTGGGAAAGGATTAACCCCCAATGGCAAAGCACGGCCCTAAGGAGTGGGTGAAGGGGGAAGCGGACCCCACCCTCTGCGATTAATAGAAGAGGGAAGACGATCGTGGTTTCATCAACCCTCTCCATATCGAGGGTGCCATCTGCCACAAATGATAGACGGACGTCATCAGGAATGGAAAAATGGCGTTGGAAGCCAGAAATTCGATTCGGTGAGAGGGGATCTTTTAAATGTTTCGCCATTCCCTCCAACCAATAGGATTATGCTAAGCCAAAAAACAAAGCAGAGAAGGAGAGAACTTACAAGAGGTGATGGAGATAGAGAAGAGTAGGAAGTTGTAGAGGTAGTTCAGGAGGCAGTCCAGTGACGGGCGTCTACAAGCATGTATGTATTTGAAAAGACGTCGAAATTTTAAATCACAATAAATAGAAGTGTACGAGGAGGCGGAAAGTTGAAATGATAAACCGAGAAGCGTGTGTACAGACATTTGCGTTAGAATGCAGTCAGCCGCCGAATTTCGGCTCTGACTCTTCGAGTTCGAAGCCAAACACTCCAGCCAACTGTCATTAGTGGAATGCTTGGGAGGCAATTGTGGGGGCCGAGATTCGGGAGTCGTAAAGGTTCCGGATAGCCAAATCTGGTAGAGTCGAGGTTCGAAGCACTCGGCAATTGGCTCGAAAGCTCAAAATCCAACCCTACTCGACCAAATAACCGATTAAGCGAGGGGTCGAGTAGGGATCAGTCCATTATAAAATGTGCCGAATATGAGGTGGGGGATGGACCTAATCCCGAGGCCCAAAGAAGAAAGGATATAAATAGAAGAAACATCAGCCAGAATGAGGTAGGTGAGAATTACTATGCTTAACTTAGAACACAAGCATTCTTGAGTGTAGAGACTGACTTATCCGTCGGAGTGCTAATTCCGGCAACCCCGACCAGAGTGTTTATCCCATTTCAGGTGACTATCAGCGGATCTCGAGTGCTCCCCAGGATCAGAAGAGTATTTCCAAACCACTTCTCCACAGAAGTCAAGAACAAGGTTTGAGTTGAACATGATGAAAATGGGATCAATATGTATAAGCATGTAACAAATTGCTAAGAATCTTCATATTTGAGTTTATAGCATATTAAACAAGTTGAATTGGTAGTCATTTGAGACATGCATCCATGGATAATGAGGTTATGAGGATTAATTGCACGTTTTGAAGATGATAGAATAAGAATTCATGTAAGATCATACATGCATGGGAGTTTTGAATATCATTTTGACAAATTCATAGAGAATATGGAATGATTTGAGCATTGGATCATAATTTTGAACAACTGGTCTCAAATTACCTATGTTCTGATGTCATATAATGTTTTCCCATGTTTGTGTGCCAAAAATATGAGTTTTAAGCCTTTGGAATCAAGTTTTGAACTTCAAACACAGTTCTGGAAATTCCAAAATTTGGCATGTTTGCTTGAGCGAAGACAGTGTCGCTCGAACGTAAAAATCAAGCTCCCAGAAGTTTTATAGAGTTTTGCAGACCGGTCAAGCGACTAAAACTGCGCTCGAGCGGAGTGCCCTATTTCAGAAACTTTTGAAAAATTGTTTTACATTTCGAATTTCGTTCTCTTTCATTTCTGAGTATTCTTAGGCACGCATTGAGCATTCTAAATGAATTAAAGGGCACGGAAGAAGCCTAAGAAAGTTAAGTAAACGAAAGAACGAATTGAATTGTATTATGACCCAATGTGTTATGGATTATGTAGAGTCAAGTACGGGGACGAATCAGGCACCAGAACATGGTGAGTAATATCTTAGCAAAGATATTTTTGTATATACATTATTTTCTAATTGACGGTTATGTGGTAAGGTTCTAAACTTTTGAAGTGATATTATGAATGAGTATTCTAATCACTTAATTCGAAATGAGTGATTAATGTATGAGTATGAAATGGGCCTAAGGCCGTTTAGTATATTTAGTAAGGATGTGGATTGGGCCTAAGGTCGTTTCGTATAATTGTTAAATAGGCTGAAGGCCATTTGGAATAAGGAATTGAATGGACCTAAGGTCGTTTTGGATACAAAGATGCATATGTATATGACCATGTATCTAAACGTGTGCACACAAATGTGTATACAAATTGGACCTAAGATCGTTTTGCGTATAATGGACCCAAGGTCGTTTTGCCGATGATGGACCCAAAGTTGTTTTGTATGCTACATGGACCCAAGGTCGTTTTGTGTTTGGGATATCATAGAAAGGACCTGAGGTCCTTTTGCTTTATTATTGATTACCAAGCGTAATAGTGAATTATGATTATAAGAATCATGTTCATGAACTCCTTTGCTTTGGTATTATTCACTGGGCGTTAGCTCACTGTTTATATTTATGTATGTAGGTGAGCAACGAGATGTCTAGCCTAGCCCTAGTGAGCTATGAGATACTGAGTTTTGAGGAGTCAACCAAGGTCGCCTCACGCAAGAGGCCTTGCTTTGTTTTGCTTTTCCTTTTGCTCTTTTGCGGTCTTATGTGGCCAAGTTGTGTGTAACCTTTTGTTAACACTGACTTTTGAATGATCCTGGACTTATGTAGTACATAATATGGATGTGTGTATAGTGTGAGTTATTACACTTATGAGAAAGTTTTTGGTTAAGCCATGTATGCACAGTTCATTAGGCAATCTTTGTAAGTTTTTGCTTCTGGCCATAGGTAATCTCATGATTACTAGCCGGTTATGACCCTAATCCGTAGGGGCGGGCTCGGCCCATGACAGACATGCTTTAAGAATCATCAAACACCATGGATTAGTATGCGATGACTTTAGAAGCGACGGATTCGGTATAACGTCTGACCAAATCCTTCCCATTTTATTAGCTCTTTATACCAATTTTAATATGATTTTAAGCCAATTTTATTAATCTCTGTTCATTACCCTTCGATTCTTTAATCATTTAGTCCAAAAATGAGACTTAAGTCCAATGGAGGGAAGTGTTAAACAAGAAGTTAATCTTGACATGAGAGAGATATAATGCCTTGGTAATGAACCTCTGAAGAGATTAAACCATTAAGCGTGGAAGGGCCTCTTTCGCATACATTGAACAATGCTCGTTTGAAATGACTCTCAAATAAAGAAAAGCAAGAAACGAGGGAGGGTGCAGAGATGATTATGCAAGGTTGATTATTACAAAAGTGGGACTTTTTACATGAAAAATTAGGTAAAGAAGGCTATTAACTCAAATGACTCTATGTCTAAGGCCTAAACAACCAACGTTATAAGGACTTAAAACACGACAAACATAATATTCAAAGTATACACCACTTAAATGAATTAAAATGCCCTAAAATGCAAAAATAAAAATAAAAATAAAAATAAAAATAAAAATAAAAATAAAATAAAAAAATAGTAGCTAAAATCATGTTTAAAAGAGTACAAAAGATAGCCAAAATCGAGAGGACACAAAGCTAGTAAGCAAGACCAAGGAGGGGTGGCCAACCCCTTCACTTTTGGGACTTCTAAATCATATTTCCAGCCCTTTAAAACTCCGAAAATCAGTATTTAAACCAAAGAAAGAAGTGGAAAAACAAAGGGTATGAGCTATGGGATAAGGTTCAAGAAAGGGTGCTAAGCCTCTCCACCTTTGGTAGATCTTTAACCCCAAGTTTCAGCACTTGGAATTGATCCAAAATAGTAAGAAAACACAAGAAAAAGATAGATAATGATTGAAATGAAAGCAAGGAAGAAGGTGGCAAGCTTATACCTCTTGAAGAGAGAAAGCTTTTGTAGTAAACCAAACTTGATCCTAAAGTACTCTTAAGTCTGAATTATGGTACGAAAGTCTCAAGCTTTAAGTTTAAGCTCTAATGGTGTATGTATATAGTTCAAGGGTGATAGGATAGCACAAAGATAACTTGCAAGGGAAGAAGGAGCTCTCAAGGATCATTTACACTCTTTGAAATTTTTCTAACCCTCAAAACAGAGGTCTGAGGTCGTATTTATAGAATTTAAGGTAAATATGTCATAAATATCTTGAAAAATAGACAACTAGCAGATTCCCACCCAGAACAGTGTTTATTGCCCAAATGGCATGGCCGGGCCCAAATGAGGCACGGCTAGGCCCTAATATGGTTCCCTTGTTTCTCAGTTTTAGGTTCCAAGTAGGTTGGCACAATGCTCAAAAATGGTTTTCTAAGGTAAAAACACCTCGCGTATAGAAGGTTGGAATTGTTTAGAGCTTGAATTCAGATTCCTTCACTAAGAATTTAAACCACTTACACAATAGCTTTCATTATCGAGTGCTCAGAATAAAGCATCCAAGCCTTGTGGGCGATCAAAAATTGGGTGTTTACAACATTTGTGATTATTGATGATGAAGACATAGTATTACTTGTTTTGAATGGTCTTCCAGATGAATATTATGCTTTTAAAGTTATAAATCAAGCTAGATCAAAGACTATTTCCATGGCGGAATTGTCTTCATTGTTGTGTTCTGAAGCACTGCACATGGATTCCAAAAGCAAGAAAATCTCAGAGCCTACAATTGCCTTTTCAACTATTAAAGGCTGTACTTCCAGTTTTCCACCCAGAGGCAGATCCTCTTCTCGAGGTGGTAGAGGGGTCAGGACATCAGGCTCTTATCGAGATAATGGTAGGTTTAGTTTTGGATTGACTCGAGGAAAAGGCAGATCTTCTCAGTTTTCTCAATCACAAGCTTGTTAGATTAGTGGGGGTTTTGGTCACTTGGCTTTGGACTATTGGTATAGATTGGATCCTCAGTACAAATCGCCAAATCAAACTCAACTTCAACCTCACAATCAATACAATTCCAATACTTATTCTCAACCACCAAGAGCTTTTGTGGCTGCCTCATCTTCTTCCTCATTTATGCCTCCATCTGCCTCATCTCAGGTACCTTGGCATCTTGATTCTGCTGCCACAATTCATATCACTAATGATCTGAGCAATCTTAACTGTTATCATCCCTATTATGGTTCAGATCAAATCACCATTGGCAATGGTAATTCTATTCCTATTTAGCATACTGGAAAAGGTCTCTTGCCCACTTTTGCATTCATGAATTCCAATCTTATTTCTGTTCAAAAGTTGGCTAGAAATAATAATTGTGTTGTTGTTCTGGATGACACTAGTTTTTTGATTCAGGACAAAACTACGAGGAAAGTTCTTCACAGGGGAACTAACACTGATGGGCTATATCATTTTTTGCCCATCGCTACGTTTGCTTCTCATGTTGCTTCACCAGCACAAGCTCATCTTAGTGCATCTACATCTACTGCATCCCCTACATCCACTATTTCTATTTCTCTTTGGCATCATAGGTTAGGCCATCCATCTCCATTGAAGTTACATCATCTCATACCTCACTTACGCCTTAAGCATTCTAAGCAAATTTCAATTGATTGTATAGATTGTTCTGTTGCCAAGAGCCACATACTTCCCTTTCATTTGTCTAATTCTACTGTTAATAGACCTTTCTCTTTGATTCATAGTGGTTTCTGGGTATCATTTGATTCTTCTTCTTCTTACAAGTATTATGTTCTCTTTGTGGATGATTTTACTAGGTTTACATGGTTGTATCCCATACCTACAAAAGTGAAGTTTATGATAAGTTTCTTGAGTTTAAAGCATATGCTAAGAAGTAATTTTCTACTACTTTTAAGATTCTTAGAACAGATGGTGGAATAGAATTCATGAATAATAAAATGTTGAACTTTCTATCAACATAAGGCATTGTCCATTAGCTTGTCCATAGATACCACCACAAAATGGTGTGGCCGAAAGAAAGCATAAACATCTTACTGAAATTGCTATTGCTTTGCTGCATCATTCATCTGTTCCTATACATTTTTGGTTTGATGCTATTGCTTGTGCCACTTACTTGGTGAATAGGCTGCTTTATTCTAAGTTGGCACATAAATCACCATTTGAAGTTTTGTTTCAAACTATTCCAGATTTTTCCATGCTTAGAGTTTTTGGTTGCCAATGTTTCCTATGGCTTCAACCATATACCTCTCACAAATTGCAGCCTAAATCTGTTCCTTGTGTTTTTCTAGGCTATCATTTCTTTGCTAAAGGATATCGATGTTTTGATCCTCTCTTTGGCAAGATTTATTTGTCTAGGCATGTGGTGTTCAATGAACATATTTTTTCCCTTTGCTTACAAGACTTCTGAGTCTTCTTCTTCATTATCTTCATCTACCAATTTATTGCATCTTCAATTTTTTTTCTGGTCTACTATTTTTTCTCAGACTATTCTTATTTCTTCCTTTCCTAATACTTCTTCACTACATCCTTCATCTTCCGTTTTTACTCCTTCAGCACTCCCCCATCATACTTCTCCTACTTTTTCCCTTTCAGATTCTCTATCTCCTATAACTCAGTCTTTTCCTTCCGTGTCTTCTCCTCTTACTCTTCTAATTCCAATTTAGTCCATCTCTGTTCAGTTGCCTATCTCTAAGCCCATTCCTTCTTCCAATGTTCACCCTATGACCACTGGGTCTAAAGCTGCTACTCTAGTCACCTCAAAATCTGTTTCCCCTCATGCCTTTGTAGATACTGAGCCTCCATCTTATAAAGAGGCTTTACTTTCTTCTATATGGCATCAGGCCATGACAGAGGTGCTTAATGCTCTCCATAAACAACACACTTGGACACGTGTTCCTTTGCCACCTGGTAAGACTGCTATTGGTTGTAAATGCGTGTTTAAATTCAAAAGGAACTCTAATGGCACCATAGCAAGACACAAAGCTTGGTTAGTTGCTAGGGGGTATCTTCAACAAGAGGGGATAAATTACCAAGAGACTTTTAGTCCAGTTGCAAAATTACCTACCATTCAAATTCTTCTTTGTCTTACTCTTCATCACAATTGGTCTATCAAACAGCTTGACATATCTAATGCATTTCTTCATAGGGTTCTTGGAGAGGAAGTTTACATGTTGCAGCCTTCTATGTTCATTCATTCCACTCCATCCACTCATGTATACAAACTTCACAAGCCATTGTATGGTCACAAACAAGCACTTAGAGCCTGTTACTCCACATTTTCTGCATTTCTTCTTTCACAAGGCTTTCATAATAGCAAATGTGATTCATTTATTTTCACTATTACAGTTCTTCTAGTCTATGTTGATGATATTTTGCTCACAGGCAATAATGAGGTTCACATTTAGTCTCTTATTACTCACATGCATGAAACCTTTTCTATGAAAGAGTTGGGCCATGTCTCCTACTTCTTGGGGATTTCAGTACAGTCTACTCCTACTAATTATGTTCTTTCACAACGAAAGAGTTTTTCCTATCAGTCTGTTCATTTATTTGACAATCCCTCTCTTTATCGCAATGTGGTTGGGGCTTTACAGTACTTGACCATCACTAGGCCTGATATTTCTTTTACTGTCAATCAGTTATGTCAGCATATGAATACTCCCATGCCTCGCACAGAAAGGAGTAAGCAATTAACAAGAAGGTGCAACCAAAGCAATTAATAAGATGGTGCAACTGACAAATGTGTCTTTCTGTATTGCATATAGAGAGAAAGGGAAAATTGCAACCAAAAGAAAATCAACAGCCTAACGCGTCTGACACAAAATGAGGTAAAGGTGGTGTGAACAACAGGTGCACCTGATGTTTTTAACCGAGTAAAATCGGCAACCTAATGCGTCTCATGAGAAAGGAGAAAAGATGGTGTGAACAACAGGCGCACCTGATGTTTTTAACCGAGTAAAATCGACAACCTAACGCGTCTCACGCGAAATGAGTAAAGATGGTAAGAACAACAGGCACACCTGATGTTTTTAACTTAGTAAAATCGACAACCTAATGTGTCTCATATGAAAAGAGGAAAGATGGTGTGAATAATAGGCGCACCTGATGTTTTTAACTGAGTAAAATCGGTAACCTAATGCATCTCAAGAAAAATGAGGAAAGATGGTGTGAACAATAGGCGCACCTGATGTTTTTCAACGAGTAAAATCGGTAACCTAATGCGTCTCACGCAAAAGAAGGAAAGATGGAGTGAACAACAGGCGCACCTGATGTTTTTCACTGAGTAAAATCGACAACCTAACGCGTCTCATGCAAAAGATGGTGTGAACAACAAGCTTACCTGATGCTTTTAACCGAGTAGAATCGACAACCTAATGAGTCTTACGTGGAAGGAGGAAAGATGGTGTGAACAATAGGTGCACCTAATGTTTTTAATCGAGTGAATCAACTCCTAGCGTGTCTCACATGAAAAGAGAAAAGATGGTGTGAACAACAGGCACACCTGATGTTTTTAATTGAGTGAATCAACTCCTAGCACGTCTCATGCAAAAGGAGGAAAGATGGTGTGAACAATAGGTGCACCTAATGTTTTTAACTGAGTGAATCAATTCCTAGCTCATCTCATGCGAAAGGAGGAAATGAAATCAACGAAAGAGCAAACGAATTTTCGAAACTCGATGCAGCGAGATTATCCCATCTCGGGAAGGTCTTGGAGAATGAAGCTCACGGAGATGACCCAATTTAGGGTACGAAGATTTTTTCATGCATTTAGACAAATCAAAATGATGCATAAATCAAAACGACACCCGAATTATAAAAATAAAAATGAAAAAAAAAGAATTCAATTCTGCCGAATTTTTTTTTTTTTTTTTTTTTTAAATTTTTTTTAAGGTGGGTCTAATTTGGAATTAACACATTTTAGAAAAATGATATAAAGAAACGAATGCAATTTGGATTACGATTCCGTAACGCTCGAAATCCGGAACAAATTATGGAGAAAACAAAACACTCTTCTTCCTTTTTTTTTCCTTTCTCTTTTTCTACATTATTTTTCATCTCTCTCTCTTTATTCTTTTTCGCTTTTGCTTTTTTTTTTGTTCTCTTTTCCTATATTATTTTTCATCTCTTTATTTTTCTATTCTTCTGAATTGAGGCCCACCTGGCGTAAAACACGATTACCCATTCACTGAAATAACAAAACAAATGAATTGTGTTGCATTTAGAGCTGGCCGGGCCTAAATGAAGCACGATCGGGCTCCAACGAATCCGAACGGGTCACGACAGTAGCCAAGGACAGTTCGATAAAACTACGAGTCGTGGTTAATGTATAAACACAAACCCTCATTTCGCCCCCATCCTCATTTGAAATCACCCCCTCTCTCTCTCTCTCTAACCTTCTCTTCTCTCTGGATTTCCATCTCACTCGCATTACCCAACAATTCTTGCGCTTTTTTCGTTGAAAACTCTTCCACCCCTCCATATTTTGAACCGATTAGAATTGGTTTTGGATGAGTTTTGGGATTTGTCTTTGTTTTCCTAGGCTTCTCACGTGATTGCTCGGGATTTTACCTACTCTCTCTTGATTTTCCCATTCTCTCTTTATTTTCTCTCTTTTAGGGTTTATATTTAGGGTTTTTCACTCAAACTCACTCACCCATACACTTTGCTTCATTTTTTCCTCATTTCCCCTCTATGGCTAGTGACGAAGTTCCCATTTCGGACCCTGTCGCGGGTATCTATCACAACCCAAACCCACCTTTATAGGTTTAGCGTCGTAACCGACTAATAATCCTGGGATTACCAAAGGCCTTTGACCTGAATATCATATTACATAAGGGGCTACGAAAGCAAATATACAAAACACAACATCCATTGAGTTGTGCAAACGTACATGAGACAGATAATTTAAAACTTTATATAGAATATATGCATATATGACGTCATATCAACATAAGTCATGCAATATCGTATAAGTATTATCAAAAAGGACTTAGCCCAGCGTACAGGTAAACAAAAAAAAAAAAAAAAAAACCAAAACAAAACGTAACATCCTTAACATGATTCACAAAACTTGACTTCTTCCAACGGGAACCTCCTCGGGAGGCACGGTGGCTGGCTAACCCAAAACTCTCCAGGCAGCAGCTTAGGCCTGGTCATGCGTCTGCTCACCTACATACATAATATAAATAGTGAGTGAAAGCCCAATGAATAATAACAGAGTAAAGGGTTTAATGAATAATGTCCCATATCAGATTCAGAAAGCAGAAACAGATTTATATGCTTATCCAGAGTTCAGAAACATGTACTTATTCAGTTTCACAAAGGATCATATATGGTACACCCATTAGAGCTAACAAATAATATACAGAGAATTAAGGGTCATACTTAACCAATTCCATAAGGAACCTCCAGTACCGAGAACATATAACATACTTAAGCCATGGTATTGTTACCCCCGGGCAAGGGCCTTGTGCTTATAGACCACAGAATTGTTACCCCTGGGCGAGGGCCTTGTGCTAAGGATGCCACAAGTACTTGTCAAAAATTAGACAATCATTCCTTGTATAGAATATAACATTTCATTATACAGATCTTATTGCATTATACAGAAAATAAAAAAAGTTGAACATAGCTTTACTAAGTTATTACTCACTGGTGGCTCTACTTGCAGAACAGATTAAGCAGACAAATGAAATAGCTTATGGCGCGTGACCTACACAAACATAATAGATACACATATTGAAACACACACTTGGATAGTACTTAACTTATTTCATTTTATTCTTAGTGTATTTCTAAGTCTTATTTTCATTATTATGTCTTAATTAGGACTTAAGGATGCCTAAGATGCAATGAGGAAGTCAAAATGTGACTCAAAACACTTAGTCAAATTTGCTTAAAATAGGGTCTCCACTTGAGTGAAGGTTCAAACATAAGGGTGGTCACTCGAGCGCAACTTCCGTCGCTTGAGCGTGAGACTGAGCTCTTCGCTCGAGCGCAACTCTGGTCGCTTAAGTGGTCTGCAAAACTTGTAAACTTTTAGGAGCATGCATTTTACGCTTGAGCTAACTTTTGATCGCTCGAGCTGAAGTGCAAAACAAAGAGTAGTCGCTCGAGTGCAGATTCTGTTGCTCGAGCGGAGAAGCAGAATTCTGGAATTTCTAGATTTGCTCCCAAACTCAAAACTTGAATTCAAAGCCTCAAAATGCAACCTTTGGGCCCTAAAACTTGAGAAAACATGTATAAACTTGTAAAACATTGGGAATTCAAAATCATTTCACAAAATCAAAGCCCAAGCATGCCAATTGTGCAAGATCAAACTCAAAACTTTGAAAACATAACGATAAGTAATGGATTGAGTTTAAAGCTTCCAAATCATGATGAAATAAGGTAAATTGATGAAAAACATGGTAAATTCCGAAAACTAAGGTAGATTTGGGACATGCATGTGAGAATTCTTAACAATTAAACTCAAAATGTAAGAAAATATGCTTGCATGCATGGAATGTTCTTCCTTTCTACTTCATAAGCTTAATTCTTGCATTACTCACTTAATTCTTAGAATTCATGTCCTAGATATCATAATTATATTGTCTAAGTGTTGAATCCTTACCTCAACTTCTCAATTAAGCTCTAGATGGTGAATACTCTAAGCTTCAAAACCATATCCTTGAAGTTCCAAGCTAATTTCTTCCAAACTCTAACAATTCCCTTGTTGATCTCAATTCTCTCTCGGTCTCTCGGTCTCTCTCTCTCTCTCTCTCTCTCACACACACACACACACACACACACACACACACACACACGTTTGGGCTCAAGAATATGAGAAATAAAAGTGCAAGTAATGGCCCTTAAGTCAACAAGTTGCCTTGTATAGGCTTAATCATGGAGTTTACTTAATGACTAATAAGTTACGTTAATTATTCTATTTAATTTGGTTCCGAATTGAATTTAAATTAAACCTACCATAAAATACTAAAAATTCCAAATAACATATAGCCTAAGTCAATTTCGTGATTAGATGCCAATAAGGCCTTCAATTCGCAGAACATAATAGAAACACAAAAGAATATTTCTACAATAGACAGATACAAATGCATATAACATATAACATATGCAATTAACACACAATTTCATCTTAATTACTTATTAGGCATTCGTAATTATAGGTCTTAAGCTAATCACAGGTCGGGGGTTGTTACAGTATCAGTGCTATCCATGGTAAGGACTTAGCAGCCAAGGATGTTCTCCCTCTTGGACTTGAGCCTGAGTTGCTCCCTCTTATTGATAAACCTTTTAATATGGCCACCTATCAACCATGCACACACGCCTTGACCCCTGGCGGTATTCTAAGATTTGAGGGCCTTGTTCTAGGGATAAATGAGGATGCCTCCACAGTAAGAAACCATTTTTTTTTGCTTTTGTTTGTGAAAAAAAGAAAAAGAAAAAGAAGTTTAGTCAAAAATTCCCTTGCTAGCTTTAAATACAAGTTTTTAACAACATCTCTTCGGGCCTAGGTGATGGCCAGGAGGATGGGTGGGTACGGGACCGTTTTCGGCCCTCAGAACTGATATGAGAGGCTCCTTTAGGAGGTTCGCACTATAATTGATGACGCCAGCTTCGGATTTTTCTGCTTATGGCTTATACAGATGAAGACCAAGCCATTGTTATTTAGGGCCTTACTGGAGACTTGGTGGGATACCACTAACTCCTTTCACTTTTCATCGATCGGGGAGCTAACCCTGACCCTATACGACTTTGCAATGCTCACAGGCTTGTGCAGACACCCTAGTTTTGACCGCTCGTAAGACTTAGGCGCTTTATTCTGGGCACTCGATAATGATGGTTATATTGTCTACGTGGTTTTAATTCTCAATAAAAGAATCCGAGTTCGAGCTCTAAACAATTCCAACCTGCCATACCCACTGTATTTCTACCTCAGAAAGTTAGTTTTGTACCTGTATTGAACCTGAAAGTGAGGAACAGTGGGCATACATTGACCTCCAGCCGTACATCAGTGATTTCCGCTGGAGATACCAAGGTCCGGCTGGACCTCGTGACTTTTCAGGCAGTTTGTACAGCAATCTGCCAGCTACCGAATTCTGTAGATATTTTGAGCAGCAACTCAAGTTCTATAAATACGGGGCTCATCCTACTGTATCAAAGGTTAAGAACAAACAAGATTAAGAGGTTAAAAAAACAATATAGAATTGGGTCAATATCAAGTGAGTTAGAAATATCAAGAGTTAGAAAAGATCAAAGCTACCATCCATCTTGTTCTTCCATAAGCCTTGAAGCTCTCATATCATCCATACATACCATACAAGAGCTTGAACTTGGAACTTGATTTGAGAATTGAAAATCATAACTCAAACTTGAGGGTGCTTTGGAATCAAGTTTGGTTTACAACAAGAACACTTTCTCTACAAGAGGTAAAGCTTCCTCACTTCAATTTCAATCTTTGTTCATCTTTTTCTTGTGTTTTCATATTGTTTTAGGACTGGTTTAAGGGCTGAAACTTGTGATTAAAAGCTATCCAAAGGTGGAGGGGTTAATCACCCTTGCTTGAACCTTATTCCTAGCTTAAATCCTTGTATTTCCCACTTGTTTTCTCTGATTTTTATCATCATTTTGGGGCTGATTTGGGACTGTTTTGGGGATTTTTTTCAACATCTAAAATATGTGATTTGAAGTTATAAAAGTAGGGGGGAGGGGTTAGCTACCCTCCCTTACACTTGTTTACTAGCTTTAATGTCTTTGTGATTGTACACCTTCTATAGCTTAATTTCAGCACTATTTTATGCTATTAAGGGGTTGTTTAATTTATTTCAATAATTTTGCTTTGCATATTATGTTTGTTTTATAATAATCAATTAATCAACTTCGCATAATCATCTCTGCAACCTCCCTCAATTCTTTGATTATTTTGATTAAAAAGTTGTGAAAAATTAAGGTTGTTATTCAAGTATAAGAAAGAAATTTTTTCCATGCTTAATAGTTTAATCTCTTCGAAGGTTCATTACCAAAGGCATAAAACTTTTTCATGCTTAATGGTTTAATCTCTTCGGAGGTTTATTACCAAAGGCATACATCTTTCTTATACTAAATCCAATCTTTTATTTTTTATTTCTTTTTTATCACCAGTGTGTTTACTTTTAAGGGACTAATGGACCCTTGGAAATCATCAAGGAAAGCTTCATTATCACTAATTATCAAGTTTGGATTTCAAGTCATTATCACTCACTTTGGGTTTTTCTAAGTCATTATCACTCTTCTGAGTTTGACTAGTCCTTGTTATGCATCTTGGGTTTGACTTGAAGTCCTTAACTTGTAAATAAGTTTGACTCTTCTTTTGTAATTTCCCTCGAATAAAATAAGGTTTATTTCCTCGGGTTAAGTCGACACTTATTTCCCTTTAATGTGTTTCAGACTTAGTGGATGTAAATATCACCGTGGACTTAATGGATTAAAGAAAAGGAAAGGTAATATAAAAGAGACTAATAAAATTGAGTATAGAATGAATCAACCGACATAAAGAACCAATATGATTGATTGAATTCAGTCGGACGTTATATCGAGTTTATTGTGTCAAGGCTTGTCTTACATCAATTCATGATATTTTGATGAATCTTGAAGCATCTTTACGGCCAGACGTTATGCCGGAGTCTATTGTGTCAATGCTTGTCTTACATCAATTCATGATAATTTGATGAACCTTGAAGCATCTCTACTTCCCTTCTTGAATTCATTTCATGATAGGAGGGAGGGCGGTTGTTATGCGTTACATTTATTGATCTTTGTCCTATCGTGTCCAAAATCATCTTGCAAATCAACTTGCAACCATAGAGGGTTTGCGAACTGAGTTTACTCCTCTCTTGAGTAATTTCTATGATGGAGAAGGGTAGAAGAGACAAACATGGCTAGGAATACCCTATCTGCACTATTTCACCTCAGGTACAAAAAAAAAAAAAAAACAGATTTCTACAAGAAAACAAGGTATTGGATTTATTTGGGGTTTGATTGTGTCTTGTTTTGGGTCGGTAAGGGTCCAATAAATTGCAAACAATACACTTTTAGTTGAAAGCAATGATAGGGTGAAACAGAACAAATCCCAACAAGGCAGACAGAGTGATTCCTGAGGAGTATTGCGCAATCATTGTATATTTGTTGTAATAAATTAGACAGTCCCTTCTAGTTATTATTCATTCGGATTTGTAATAATTATTTATTCGGATACTTGGACATTCGAACCCTCTTTCGTGAGGACAAATATGTAATAAGTTGTATGTCTTCCAACCCCAATTCTTTCTCCCTTTTATTTATCTGCTTATGATGGTTAGTATAGGGACATCATATTTTCAAATTAGCATTCCCATGACTTGTATCCATTCATTTTACATGCATAAAAGTTTGGTTCATCGTATTATTCAAATGTCAAATTCAAACTCTTTACTTGAATATGTGCACTATCACATGCCTTGAATTGCCTCGCATGCCATGCTAGTAGCCGAGCTTATTAATTGCATATCGTATGTGTTGCATTAGCCATATTACATAGTTAAGATCATGCATTTTTCCAACTAGTTCCTCTTTTGGCTTGGAGTACGAGGTAAGTTTTTATGCTTTAGCATATTGCATAAGTGTGATTGATGTCCTATCAAACATACTACCATGAGGCTAAATGCCTAATTGTTAAACTGCTTGAATGCTTGTGGATGAAGGCTATTTGCTAAAATTTGAATAATTTGAATAATGTTCATAGGCGATCATTTTTTTCAAGTGATACATATTCAAAATATTTTTCTTTTCAAAACAAACATGATTCGAGTGTTCTAATGTTTGCAAAATTAGTCTATACTTGTATTTTAAAAAATAGAATAAGAACATATGCTGTACATAAGAATCACTTCATGATTAGTAGAAGCTGATCTTTGATCGGGTGAGTGGGGTGCTCAATTAAATGACCTTTCCCTCTCATACCTAAGTTCCCGAACCAAGACACTTTGGTGACGATGAACTAATGGCCTTTCGCACGAGTCATGAGTTTCCTAAATTTTCCAAACATATTTAGGTGGTGACTCTGATATCTGGCAAAGCAATCCATTTTTGGCATTTGATTCAAAACATTGATTTTCCAAAAGAAATTGCCAGATTTGGACTCTTTTTGTGTTTCACTGTTTCACATTGCACTTGTGAAATCAGATTCAGAACCCATAAGTGGAGTCCGAACTGTAAGAGTTATCCATTCTTCCGAAAGGGAGCGCGAAAAGCCGTGTTACAATTTCTGGCAACTCTGCTGGGGAATTAGAGAACTTGACTTGAAATTCATGATGTGAATTTTTATCTACACTTACATGTTCTTTGCATTGCATTTGCATTGGTGCGCTTAAGTCCTTGTGTTTGCCATCTGCTATTCCTAGACGGTTTGCCAGAGGCTTGCCTACAAAGCTTGCCAAAAGGCTGACCGGTTAAGGGCTCTGCCATGTTGCGAACACAACCCTTGGATCTGGATTACCACTGTACTATTTGATCCTCCTTTCACTTCTCGGTGTTAGGTGTGAGAGGTATATTAGGTAGTCTTGTTGAAGTACCCTCTGTGACTATTTGACCTAATGCATATAGTACACTCTAGTGACTATTCCAAATTAGGACAGGATGCCATCCGTACAGGATGTTATGAAACCATTTGCTTGAAATAGTGCAACCTAGATCATGTCAAAATGTAGGACAGGGTAACCCTACCCCCCTTATAGGGGTGTTTTGGTTCTTTTATATGGTATGTGCTTTTACAGTGAAACTGTACAGGGTGGTTCATATCAGTGGTACAAATGAGCAGACAGTGTGAGAACAAAGTTTAGTGGGGATTACAGTTCAGCTGCGCATTGTGATTATTGAAAATTAGGGCCGAAGTGTTGTCTGAGTTTTGATTATGTTTTCTTTCT
This sequence comes from Camellia granthamiana, assembly GCA_036172215.1. Classification (NCBI taxonomy): domain Eukaryota; kingdom Viridiplantae; phylum Streptophyta; class Magnoliopsida; order Ericales; family Theaceae; genus Camellia; species Camellia granthamiana. Next base: position 62,469,407 of record CM069903.1, on the reverse strand, counting down.
TGCTTTTGCTAGGTAGTTTTTCATCATAGCTTCAGAAAGACCCGATATCCCTCAAGTTGTATGGACTCGTTCCCGCAGATTGTGTAAAACTCAAGATCTTGTTGATGATCAGCCAGTGTTAGTTTCTCTCCCGCTAGTTACTCGATGAAAAAGGAACAAACATGCATCAGCATCGGTACAGAGCACTCCGCCAATGCCTGTTCATGCATATAATTCACCACCATCTCACCCACCTAGAACAAGGATGGCACAGAACGTAGAAGAACTCGCTACCATAATGGCAGCTGTTCAGAGAACCATGGATACCGTAAATCAACAGATAGCCACACAGGATGAAGTCATCGTTGATCTGTGATGCCCATCTGGGGCATCTGCATCTACAGTGCATCCAATCCCTACTGCTCAGTCGAATCCCGACCCTTTTCCACTAGTGGAAAATCCTCAGGTCCCAGATCCCCAAGAGGTGTTTCCACAGGCTCCAGCTTAAAGGCCCTTGGCACAACCCCAAGGGGAATTCCTTCCCTTTGACATCAACGATGATCTAGCCATGATAAAAATTACCAGGCTAAAGAAAGCGCTAAAAAAATCCTAAGGCTTCAATTCTATTCCGAATATTGAAGATGGGTACATTGAGGCTTCAGTTAGACTACTAGAGAAGTTTAAAATGCCCTACATCGATAGATTCAATGGAAGTGGGGATCCGATTGTACATGTCTGCCTGTTTTCAGACGTTTTGAGGCCAATGGGTCTTTATCGTGCTCAGAAACTGTCATTGTTTGGGAGAACTTTGTCTGATGTAGCGGCCATCTGGTATGTGAAACTGGAGGATTCTATAAAATAGAACTGAGAGGAACTATCGGAGGGGTTTGTTAACCAGTATTCATATAACACTCAGATCGAGGTAACCATCAGTGAGTTGGAGGCAACTACCTAGAACCCCAAAGAACCTTTTATTGACTTTGTCGCCAGATGGAGAGCAAAAGCGGCCCGGATGACAAATAGACCCTCTAAAAAGGAGCAAGTCAGGCTAGTGGTCCACAATCTCGAGCCTGATATGCTACAATGGATGATAGTGACTCCGTTGTCTACATTTGCTTCACTACACAAGTTGGGGGTCCAAATTGAAAGTGCATTCAAGAAGGGGATTATTCATAGAACTAGTGAACCAGCAAAAAGGCCATTAACTCGGAGTACCAATGCTGGTACTAGCACTATTCCGCGTTTTGCAGATGTCAGTACTGTGGCTACATCGTCGGCCAAGATAGTCGATCCCTTTGCTGCCGCCACAAACTCACTAACCACACAAAATGGTCAACCTTGGAATCGAAGAACTTTTACCCCTCTCCATATGAGTCCAATCTGCGCCCTCAAGATGTTGCTGGAAAGGAGGCATCTCAAGCTTCTCGATCCATGACCTCTCCCAGACCCACTGCCAGCTAGACACGACCCAACTCAATATTGTTCCTTCCACCAACAACATGGCCATCCTACTGACTCGTGCCTTCGTCTACGTCATCAGATCCAAAATCTCATTGACAACAAAGTCATCACCCCTTCTAAACCAAATGTGACAACCAACCCACTCCTCGCACACAACCAAGTTCCTCCCCCCAGAAATATTAACCATTACCTCATCTCACCTACCAAAATCGAAGGTGGTTATTCCAGAAGGCACGTATATGTGCACGATGGACTTAACCCCACAAATCCAACCCAAGAATGTGATGGTGGAAACAGAGAAAGAGGAGAGTGCATTACAGACAAGGTTATCTGAAACTTGTATCATAGAAAAGGGGGCTTCACTTGCAGAGGAGTATGACCCTAGCTTTTACATTGTGGCCATTGATTAGCCAAAACCAGTGGTCATATTGCCAGATGTTCTTAGTGTCAATGTGTAGACGTGCCCCGAGAACTCCCCGGGCTCCGCGCTGTGAGGGCGCGAATCCGTTTTGTTCTCTAGCTACTACAATTCGGACACAATGTCACAGTTCTGAATCTGATCTCGCAAAGTGCAATGCAAGACCGATAAATCACCAAAGAGTCCAAATCTGACAAATCGTTTTGGAAAACTGATTTTTGTAAAGAAGTGCCAAACATGGACTGCTTTTCCAGATATAGAGTCACCACCTAAATATTTTATTAGGGAAATTTAGGAAACCCTGACTCGTGCCTAAGGCCACGTGTCCGTCATCACCAAAGTTGCCTCAGCTCGGGAACTTGGGTACGAGAGGGGAAGGTCATGCAATGAGCACCCCCGCTTGCCCGATCAAAGATCATCCTGTACTAAGCATGATATCTTATTTTTTGAAAACACATGCATTCTTATTCCGGTTATTAAACCTAGAATTACTATGTGATGCACACAGCATACAAGTATAGACTAGATCGCCTAAGTTGGAACAAAACATTGCATATCCGTTTGTTTGAAAATGGTTTGAAGTTTGCTACTCGCAAGTAGGCTAAAACGAGGATTTTGATGAATTGTTCCAACTCAAGTAATCCAACCTTCACCCACAGGCATTCAGGCAGTTAAACACTTAAGCAGTTAGCCTCATGGCAAGCATGCTTTCATGGCAATCAATAACACACATGCAGTATGCTAAAGCGTAAACAATCACAATGTACTCCGAGCCAAAACAAAGAACTAGTTAGAAATCATGCATGACCCTAGTTCATGTTTAAAATGGCTAATGCAACACATACAAAATGCAGCTAGAAATAGGCTCGGCTATTCTAAAATGGCATGTGAAATGCAACTTGATAATCATGGATTCAAATCGGAATTGAAATACAATGCAGTTTGTATGATGTGCCGAGCCCGGTGTATGCAAGACAAATGAATGATGCATACATGCAAAGCATAAGTATGCTAATTGAAACATGCCCTAAAACTAACCATCGAAAGTAGGTAAGTAAAAGGGAGAAAGAAACGGGGGGTTGGAAGACATGCATCGCACATACGCATGCTTATTACAAAGTTGTGCCTTCTCGACGGAGGGTTCGAATGAATAATACAAACCGACTAATTAACTAACTAACAAGCTAATTAATTAGGTACCACCTTGTTTTCGAACAGGTGGAATACCGTGGGTTTATACTTCCTGGGCGCTCTGGTGGTGCTCCAGCGAGTTCATTTTTATGACTGGGGCGCAGCCGGCCTCACCACCCTTTATGGATACATGAGCTCGACCTCTCGGATGTGCAGGAGGTTGATCGGCGGCTACTGGTGAGCTTGGGTGGTACACAGCTTAGTTTCCCCTTTTCAATATTTTGCTTAGTATTTTTCGCTTTCATTGTGTTCAACACTTGTACTTTCTGCAGTCTCTGTATCTGCTCTTGTACTGTATGCTTTCTGCTTTGCATTTTCTGTACACCATACATACTGCACACTACGTACCACACACTGCATACACAAAATCTAATATCTGCTCTAGACCTGCACCCCTTATGCATTGTACTGCACTCTGCTTTCTGCATGTTCTATACTCTGTTCATACACTGTACTGATCACATCTTTCTCACAGCTGTGGGTGTACGCATACTTCCCGACACTTGCTCCAGAGCCTGTGGAGGAGACCCCAGCGACAGTCCCATTTTGTGATGTATATGACAGCCAGCTCCGTCGTAGGACTCGGGAGAGCTTCATGTTCTTCCGACAGTTTTTCGATTCGGTCACGGCGCGCGAGGTAATTCTGCAACGAGATTATTTCAATTAACCCGATGCACCCACATTAGTTATTTGAAAACTGATCATCTTGTTCGTTCTGTTTTCTCAGATCACATGGCAGCCATGGGATGTGATTCCGTCAAGACTCCGAGATCAGCACCACACTGCCCGGACCGTCTCTCACTGCCACATCTTGTTCGAGGGCCCGATCTGTCGTGCCTGGTTTTTGAGTGAGCGCTTTGTATGCCAGACCTTGGGATTGCCTGCTCCATTTGTACCGATGGCACCTCCAACATCGATGAGGAAGACACACAGGTTGTCCGTCGACCAGGTGATTCAGTTCATGGTAGGACTGAAGACGGATTACTTCCGCGTAGAGGGCGACTACGCGACCTTTATTCAGACGCATCTGATGCCACCTTTGTTCGGTGTCCGAGGAGGAGAGGCAGCGCGGGCTCCAGCTGCAAGAGGGAGAGGCAGAGCGACCAGATCTCGTAGGAGGAGAGGTCCTGAGGGGAGACGAGGGACTGTATGGCCAGCACTACCTACTACTATGACATGCTGAGGGCGGGCTGGAGAGACTTATTAGATTTTCATCGCTCCTCCTCCAGCTGGTCATGAGCTTGTCGGAGTTCGCGGCTCGACTCCGGTATATGCTATACCTTTGATTCTATACAGTCATTTCATTTCATTTGATATCCTGCAGAATACTAATGACTTCAACACTTTTGTAGGCTCCTATTGAGTACACTAGTCAGTCTCTGGAGCTGACGGCCTCGATGATGGGGATGCTGCAGACGAGCATGGACCTGCTCAGTATTTACAGTATTATAGTAAATTCATTCAAACTGCACTTCATGCCATAAAGTCTTTTCTTGACACGCCATCATTTGCACAGTTCCACACTGCACTGATCTGATACATTGCTCCCATATACCGCTCACGGTACACGTACACTGCACATCATTCACTGCTCACAGCACATTATTCTTTGCATCTGATACATTTCTATTACTAATGCATTTTGGCGAATTGCCCTTTTTCAGATTCCTTTCCTGATCCCAGGCCCATCAGATGCCCCAGTAGGAGCAGGGGCGGGTCCTTTAGCACCTCCCTGAGCAACAGGGGGAGAGGGACGAGGGACTAGTTCACGGGGGCCTGCCCCAGATGATGATGAGTCTGACAAGGAGGCAGTGAGTCTGCAGTCAGAGTCGTCTTAAGATGGAGATAAGGCTGGGGATGGTTCAGGTTCAGAGTCAGGTGCTGATGGTGGCGATGTTCCAGAGTCCTCTTGGTCGAGGAAGAGGGCGAGGAGGACCTCTCGGCCTTGAGGCGACTGGCACCGATTCAGATGCTCTATTTTTCGCTTTATTTCTCTTTTTACTAGTAGTTTTAGCACCTTGTACTGCGCCAGGCAGGTTTTATTTTCTTCAAAACTATGTACTTTTGCAAAAGAAAATATGATGGAATGAAACAGCTCTTTTTGTTGAAAAAGTGTTACGTTTGTACATTCTATGCATCGCATCGCATCGCATCACTTTACACAACAATGTAAATGAGATGGAACTTTGTTTTGAAAACTAAACATTCGAATCGCATTAATCAGGTAGTGAACCAACTAACAACAAAACAACTCGATAAGCAAAATAAAGCCTTAACAAGTTTACAACTCGATAAGCAAGTTACGACAACTCGATAAATGAAAGGAAGATGATTACAACTCGACACAGAAATGAGAACTAATACGTCTTAAACGCGACACAACATAGTCTAATAGGACCAAAAACAAGACCTTAAAAGACACGAGTAACAGGACTGCACTGCAACAAACAACTGGGTCTTTACCAAGAAGGTCAGTGGGCTGGAGGGAAAGGCTGCCGGCCACAAAGGGAGGCCTGCCGGCCATCAGTGTGCCACTGCCGGCCACTGATGAGCCACTGCCGGCCATCGATGGCAGACTCTTTGAAACGTCGACATCTGTCCTCCACTCACTGCCTTATCTTCTATATGAGTTCCAGCTTCGGGATTTTCTTCATTTCAGCTCAATTTTGCACCAAATGGAAGCATTCCTTGTCCAAAATCTCACAAATTGGATCGCCAACTTAGATGGCTCGAAAAAGCTGAATTTCCGGGGCTTTGGTATAAGTGGCACCCCGCTACGTTTTTCATTCCTTCATGCCCCGGCAAGGTTTTGGAATCCAGTGACACACGTCTTTAGCTTCAGTGGGCAAGAGATGTGTCCAACTTTCGAGGGCTTCCAAGCTTTAATGGAATCCGAGCGCGATGAAAAAATCTTGCCTCAATTCCGCTTCGGCTATGTCCAAGCCTTAGGACGGATGTGCGGCCTTACTTTGCATGGCGCTCGGTCATTGATTCATGATGGAGAGCTAGACATTCCGAGCTTGATTTGCCAGTTTTCTGATGCCGGTGACCACGACGATCATCATTGGCAGGGTTATCGGCGTCATGCACTTTGCTTGTGCATGTTGTCCCATTTCTTGCTTGCCCCAGGCTCTGGAGGGTTTAGCACTCGTTTGATTGAAGTTGCCGAGGGTTTAAGAGAAGGCAAGAGCTGCGTCGCCATGGCACTAGCTGAGACATTGATAGGTTTGGAAGCTTTTCATCGCCGGGGAGACGGCTAGCTTGGCAGGGAGTCCACCACTATTGCAGGTAATGTTTCCCACCCTATCTCACATATATTCCTCACATCACTCGGCCCTCAGGCTCGGTTTTTCTCTCAAAACCCTTTTCTTACTTTTCTCTCAACATACACCTCTCTATTCTTTAATCTCTCATTTTTTATCCCTCCCAAATATGGTTGATGGACAAGTTGAGAATGGTGGACTCATGCCCAGCATATTTAGCTCGCAGCTATTTCTTCCGACGACGCTTAGTTGATGCTCCAGACAAGGGATGGTGGTGCAACTGGATGTGCAGCTTGTCCGCTATAGACATTGCTTGGCGCTGTCCTTGGCTCAATCTACCAGCAATGAGTTACAGCATGACCCGCTAGCCTGGGATTCAGTTAGTTGGCCTGACACACTGCCTGTTCTATTTTCCATTCTGACTCCGGTGCCAGTTCGGACATGATCAGACTTGCCCGGAGGAGGGGATAGAGTACCCTGCTACATTTCCGGTCCGAGGCGCACAGCTAGCTCGGTATGCCACAGCCTGGAGGACGAGAGACCTTTTTGCCCCCGTTCCCATTTTTAGTTGCACCCTTTCTGATGAGTGCATAGCTTGGCTTGATGAGGAGGCACAGGTTGGGCCCACTTCGGCATCAGAGGCTTCCACCAGCTCTGGGAGGGGACGTAGGAACACCTGACTATGCCCCGAATTTATTTGCTTTAATCAGTACTTTTAAGTTTTCTTTATGAATGTAATAAAAGCAACTTCAATTTGTATTCAAGAGTAGGAGAACTTTGTGTTGAAATCAATGAAATTAGAGGTTGTGGGTACTGAAAATTTTCCGTTTGGTCCAAAAATAGTCTAAGTTGTAAAAAGATTAATTTGAGCAAAATCAACTTTTATTAAAACTTTTCAAAACCATTTTCGATATGGATCAGAACTGGACATGCCTGAGATCTGTCACTGAGACGCATAACCCCGGATCCTAGCAACTGGAAAGTTGCCTCTAGTCTGAATAGTACTGCACTAGAGATCACAATCGGGCTCTTGAATGCAGAATAAGCAAAGATGGCCAACAAGATCACATGGACAAAGTTGATCGAGGAAGTGTTTATGGCTGGACTTCAGAATAAAGTTGCCTACGTATCCCAAAGATGGGAACCAAGCCTTACGTAGTTCGGCTTGGGTTCACTCGTGTATTAACACTCTCCTTTTGCGCTCTAACTTTTGCCAAGGCCGCCCTTTGCGGGTTTTCAACCTTGCGAGCTCAGTTTTTATAATTTCAAATTTTTCATGCTCTAACTTTTGCCTAGGTCGCCCTTTCGGGTTTTCGGCCTAGCGAGCCACTCAGGGATAATATTTCTTCAACTTGTCCATATTGATCGGTTGGGAGAACTCTAGGCCATCTAGGTCCATCAGAACAACAGCTCCACCTGACCATATAGACTTGATGATGTAAGGGCCAGTCCAATTGGGTCTGAACTTGCCCCTAGGGTCGTGGATGGGAGCTCGGTTGTCTTTGAGCACAAGATCTCCTTCTTTCAAATTCCTGGACTTAACCTTCTTGTTGAAAGCCCTGGCAATTCTTTGTTAATAACCCTGAACATGGTATAGTGCTTTCAGCCTCCTTTCGTCAAAGAGCATGAGTTCTTCGAATCTGCTTTGCTGCCAATCTACCTCAGCTATCTGACACTCAGCCAGTACTCGTAATGACGGAACCTCAATTTTGATAGGTAGAACAGCCTCCATCCCATAAACCAAAGAATACGGAATTGCCCTAGTAGAAGTTCGAGTTGAAGTCCGGTAGCCCCACAAAGCAAATGGCAACTTATCTGGCTAGTCCCGGTAGGTTTCCACCATCTTATGCAGAACGTGCTTGATGTTCTTGTTGGCGGCCTCAATTGCTCCGTTGGTTTGCGGCCGATATGTGGATGACTTATGAAAAGCCACGTTGTACTTGTCCAACAAGTCGATCACTTCCTTCTTGAAGTGGGAACCATTATCTGAAATGATCTCATTCGGGACCCCGTAGCGACACATGATGTTGTTCCTGATGAACTTAGCAATATGCGATGCCTTCAACACCGCGTAAGATTGGGCCTCAACCCACTTTGTGAAGTAGTCTATCGCGACCAGAATGAACTCATGCCCATTGGACCCCTTCCAAGTGACAGCCCCGATTACATCAATCCCCCAAACTGAAAACGGCCATGGCGAAGTCATGTTGTACAGCTTCGACGGCAGAATGTTCATGTGGTTTGCATGGATCTGACATTTGTGGCATCGCTGGACAAAACCAATACAATCCTTCTCTATGGTGGACCAGTAGTAACCCTGTCTAAGGATTTTCCGGGCTAGCATTACCCCATTCATGTGCGCTTCGCACTATCCTCCATGGATGGACTCCATCAAGCGCTTTGATTCTTCAGCATCAACACATAGCTTATGCATCCCGAGATGACCTCTCTTGTACAGTTTACCCCTGCAGATGATGAACTGAGCAGCTATTCTTCGGATTGCCCTCTTATCTTTGGTATTTGCCCCTGGTGGATATGCCTCTTTTTCCAAGAGGTTCCAGACATCGTATTAGTAGGGGTTCACATCTTGAACCTCTTCTATGGCAGCAATCAGCTCGTAGGCAAGCACAAATTTGTGTTCGATGATGATCAGACGCATCCGGACTCCGAAAGAGATGTCTATCATAGAAGATAGAGTTGCTAATGAATCTGCGAACCTGTTGTTCTCTCTTAACAGATGAGCGAAATTCAGTTTCTCAAACCTAGGAATCAGTATGTCCAAGGTCTGGTGGTAGATTCTCATCTTTTCTTCGTTGACTTTCCAATCTCCTTTAGCTTGAGATACAACAAGGTTCGAGTCCCCGATGACGTCCAACCGTTTTGCCCCTAGTTCTAGGGCGGCTTCTAAACCAGCAATACATGCCTCGTACTCTGCTTCATTGTTTGATACTTTGAATCGGAGTTTGAATGCTAAAGGTATGACGGAATTGTCAGGTGCTATCAGCAACACCCCTATCCCATACCCGTATTGGTTTGACGCTCTGTCAAAGTACATCGTCCAAAACTCGTCTTCGACATGCAGAATGGCCTCGTCTGGGAATAGGTACTCAACTACTTCATCCCCTTCCACTGGGTGATCGGCTAGGAACTCCGCTACCGCTTTCCCTTTCACTGACTTGCGGGTCACATACTTCAGATCAAATTCGGAAAGCAGAAGTAACCAACGAGCTAGCCTACCCGTAAGTGCCAGTTTCTCAAAAAGATATTTAATGGGATCTAATCTCGAAACCAGCATTATGGAAGGAGCTACCAGGTAGTGCCGCAGCTTCTTGGTAGCCCATACCAAGGCCAAACAAGCCTTCTCGAACGGAGTGTAGCGGGTCTCGTAATCTAGCATCTTTTTGCTCAGGTAGTAGATAGCTCTCTCCACTTTGTCCTCAGACTCCTATGCAAACATGCAGCCCATTGTAGTTTCAGTCACTGAAAGGTACAAGATCAATGGTTTCCCTGGCTCAGGCAGTGACAACATAGGTGGGGTCTGTAAATATTGCTTAATCTGTTCAAAAGCAGCTTGGCATCGCCCGTCCCATTAGAACTTCGTTCCTTTCTTCAGGAGACCAAAGAGTGGTTCACAAGTCAAGGTTAATTTAGCAATAAACCGTCTTATGAATTGCACTTTACCCAGAAAGCCTCGCACCTCCTTTTCAGTCCTTGGTGGTGGCATTTCTAAGATGGCCTTGATTCTGGAAGGGTCGACTTCGATATCTCTCTGTGTAATCAAGAACCCCAACATTTTCCCTGCTATAACACCAAACGTACACTTTTGAGGATTCAGCCGCAACCGAAATTATTTGATCCTTTGGAAGAACTTTTGCAAGGCGATGTAGTGGCCCTCTCTTTCCTTGGACTTGACAATCATGTCATCCACGTACACCTCAACCTCTTTGTGGATCATGTCGTGCAATATTGTGGTCACAGCCCATTGATATGTAGCTCCAGCATTCTTCAGCCTAAATGGCATCACCCTATAACAGTAGGTCCCCCACAGGGTGGTAAAAGCAGTCTTCTCCCGGTCTTCGGGTGCCATCACAATCTGATTGTAGCCTGAAAACCCATCCATGAATGAGAGCAATGCATGCCCCGCAGTGAAGTCCACTAATTCATTGATATGCGGCAGAGGAAAGTCGTCCTTCGGACTGGCTTTGTTCAAATCCCTGAAATCCACACATACCCGAATTCTGCCGTCCTTTTTCAGCACCGGAACGACGTTGGCCAACCAAGTTGGGTATTCAGATACCAGTAGGAACCTTGCGTCAATTTGCTTGGTGACCTCTTCTTTGATCTTGATAGCCCAATCCGGGCTGATCCTTCTGAGCTTCTGCCTGACAGGTCGGGCCTCTGGGTCAAGAGGGATCCGGTGCTGTACAATCTCAGGATCGATTCCAGGCATGTCTTCGTAGGACCACGCGAAAACATGTTTGAAATCTTTTAATAAAGCGACTAAGCCTCACGCTCTTCTGAAGACAACGTGGACCCGATCTGGACCAGCCGCGGGTCCTTCTCAGTACCAACATTAATTTGGGTGATTTCATCAACTAGTAGTCTTATAAACCTCTCCTGCTCTTGTTCTAGCAAATATTTCAAAACTGGAGGAATTTCTTCCTCGTCGTTTTCATCCAAATTTTGAAAGTCTTGATTAATACAATAAATCAAGGGCACAGAAAAGTACTCAAAGGCCACAGCGATTTCATTCTTATTAATCACTTCATCCAGTCCATCTGATTCCTCTATTACAATAGACTCAAAGGAGAAAGAAAAAGACGACCAAGACAGGACTGTGGCATCCGGGTTGTCACCCCCAGGAATACCGAACTCAGACTTAGACGAGCTGGAACTTGATTCCGACTCTACAGACTCGGTGGAATCAGATTCCGGCTCACTACCTGACCCGGTGCTGCTTGATAAGAATTCCTCCTCGTACTGCCAGACGAGGGAGGGTGCGATGGATGCATCCAAAATGTTTGAAGGTGGGCTCGCAGCCGTTTCATTTCCAATCATAGACACTGAGAGGTCATCCCCCAAGCACTCATGTACGATCAGAGGATCTGATAGTAGACAAGCCAGTGCTAGCCCCATTTCAATCTCGGTGCTCTCGGAATCCACTTCCTTACACTGCTCAACCTCAGCTGATGGGTCTGTCTGCTCCTCATCAACATCATCCTCGGATAACTGTAAGTCGAAGAAGATCTCAAATCCTGACAGGTGCCTCTTCTTGGCATTCAGCCATGGCTCTGGGAAGCCGCAGAATGGAAAGTCGTCCCCCTCCCAGATGAAGCGTCCATTTAGGGTACCTTGGATGGGTCGATGCATCAACTCAAAATGTTTCCCGGTCTGCTTGGCTCTGGCTCTCCTAGTCATTTCTTTACCTTTCCTCACCCAGTCCTCTTTGGTGGGCAGATAACCCAAGCCAAAGTTATGCGGGTTGTGCGGCACTTCGGCCGATACTGCAATGCCCTTCCAGCCACTTTTTCCTAGTCCCATCCCGGGGATGTGCTGGAGCTTGTTCATGAGGTACATTGACTGTGCGCTAACATACAACCCCTCATCAATAGCTAAGATGTTCTATACGATCCGGGCCTCGGCCAGGGTAAATCCTGATAGGAACACATCCTCTGCGCCATGCTCGATTTCCAAAACCGGTGTAGACACCTCTGGCGGCAGATGGATTGACTAATTCCCAAAAACTATAGCCACCCCCTTCCCGTGGGGGTATTTCAACTTTTGATGCAAGGTGGAAGAGACTGCCTTTACCTGGTGCAGCCACGGCCGCCCTAGGACTAGATTAAAAGTTACAGAAATGTCCAAGACATGAAAGTCAATATCGTGCTGTCCTAGACCAACCTGGGTCTGAATCTGCACAGTCCCCATCACCTTTTTGCTGGTGTTATCATACGCCCGTATTACCTGGGCAGTTGGCACAAAGTCTGCGAACTTCAACCTGATTGCATATGCTATCCTTGACGGGCACATGTTAATGGCTGATCCCGTGTCGACAAGAACTACCGGTACCCACTTGTTTCTACACTCTACAGAGATGTAGAGCGGTTTGTTATGGTCTGCGCCCTCAGGCGGCAGTTCCTTGTCAGAAAAGGTCAACGTCGGGGAAGCTCCTCCTGGAAAGACCAGCCTTACCAGCTGTTTAGGTGTAGTATCTATTAAAAGTTTGGCCTTGGCCATTGCAGAAAGGACGGCTTGTCTATGAACTCTTGAGGCCATAAGCAGTCCCTAGAAGGAGATGTCTGCCTGTATCTTCTTAAGCTGTTTCAGCACAACCTCCTGTTCGAGCAGCTTTTCTTTCTGCTTCTCCACCTCTTTGTCCTTTCCAAACGCCTCTGGTTGATCTAAGTGCGGGGGTTTGAAATACCGCCCACTCCTAGTCATGTGGTCAACTTTGCCAATGTACCAGGTATCATCCGGCTGGCTTTACCCCCAGTCTTCATCGGTGTGGGCAAGACATAGGTCATCATCTTCCCACTGCATGCCATCGGCAGCCGACAGACACTTGTCCGACTCCGTTACAACTATTCCCGTGCCTATAGCACCTTGCGTTCCTGTGTCCGTAGCACGTTCCGTTCCTGTGCTCACAGCACGTTCTGTCCCTGCAGGGGCTTTGGCCTTCCTGTCCCTCTCAAAATCTTCGATCCTTTCCCGCTCAGACTGCTTAAGTGCGGCCTGCTGTTCAATATCTTCTGTACCCAAACTGCCCATGTTCTGAGCAAAATCCTTTACATCGGTGCTCTCTGGCGATGCAGACTGATTCCTGGCCCTTTCGGCCATTGTTGATGTCCCCATCCCTGACGGACCCTGTTCTAGCTGAGGTTGTTTAACAACATCCGGCTGGTCGTCAAGCCACCTAGTAGACTCTGCTGACCCATCAAACCAATTGACTGGCATATCCCCTGAGTCCTGCTCTTGAAAGAACTGCAGATTTGCGATGTCTTCTTCCAGATCCGCTAGGTCATCTAGCCCCTGATTAGGTCCATCCTCTCATACTACACAAATCTCTGCCTCCACTGGCAATTCCACATTTGGCCTAACCTGGCCTGCTGATGTAATGTAACCGCTCGGGTTGTACATGAAGTTTGCAGACCCCTCAGGCTCTGACTGGTCATTCTCATTTGTTCCCGCAGTTGACCCAATTCTATCTTCGATAGCCACCACCACCACTTCTGGTTGGGTTTGGGAGATGTCCAACATGCACAAGTCAGTGCTGTCAGGAATGAACACCTCCAGCTTGGGTAGGTGAGAAGGGGTGATATATATGCTAGGGTCGTATGACACAACCCCAGTTTGGATCAAATTGATGCATTTGGGAGGTGGAGCTTGGTTGTGTGGTGGGAGAGGGTTGGTTGTGACATTCGGTTTCTCCGGAGGCACGATCACCCTATTATCAATGAGATCTTGAATCTCATGACATAATCAAAAGCACTGGTCGGTATCATGACCATGCTGTTGGTGAAAGGCGCAGTACTTGGCTGGGTTGTGGGAAGCAGGGAGTCTGTCTGGTAGTGGCCGCAGCTCTAGGGGCTTCAAGTACCCTTTCCTGATCAAAACCCCAGAGCTTTGGACGGGGACATGTATAGTGAAGTGAAGGGTCTTTGGCCTTGGGGGGAATACTTGGTTGTTTGCGAGCTACTTCCGGACGCACCAGTGAATGGTGTAGCAGCAAGGGTTCTCGGGCTGGTGGTGGTGGTAACCATACCTACATCTGAAGATCTGGCAGTTGCAGCACTGCTTGTACCTGCATTTGTACTGCGGTTGAATGCCCTCTTGGGCTGCTCCCTCTCATGGTCGACGAGGCCCTGTTTCATCGCGTCCTCGATCTGCACCCCTATCTCATGTAAATCTGCAAAGGTGGGGAGGGGGAGAACGATCATCTTCTGCATGAGCTTGGGCTAGAGGTTGCGCATAACCATCCGAATCTGATCTTTGTCAACGGGCCTGATGGTCATCATCGAGGCCTTAGCCCTCCAGTGGGTCACAAAATCGGAGAAGCTCTCCTTCGGCTCCTGTCTAGTTGTCTCGAGGTCATGAGTTGTGACCTCGATTTGAGTATTATAGGAATATTGAGCTATGAAGGCCTCAACCGTCTCCTCCAAACTCCTCTTAACAGAGTCTTCCAGTTTTGCATACCAAATAGCCGCTACACCGGACAGGGTCCGGCCAAACAGGGAAAGCTTATGCAATCTGGAGAGGCCCATCGGCCTTAGTATGTCCGAAAACAGTCGCAAATGCACCATAGGATCCCCAAACCCATCGAAACCGTCTATGTGCGGCATTTTAAACCGATCTGGTAGAGTCACGGCCAAGTCGGTATACCCATCCTCTATATCCGGAATGGAATAAGCCCCTTGAGACTTCTTGAACAGCTTTTCTAGCTTGCTCACTTTTAGCGCTGTCGGATCCACCTCGAACTCAAAGGGGGAATCCACTAGGTTGGTGGGCGCTTTGGATAGCTGGGGTAGAACCGGGGGCAGAGCTAGCCCTATTGGAACATCCGTATTGTCCTGAACATTAGCTATCTCCCCTAGTATTGGAACTCTTGGTGGGGAAGGAGCTTGGTGCGAAGCAGATGCTCCAGTTTGCTGCTGTAGTCTGGCAATTACCTCTGTCTGTTGGGCCATAACCTCAGCCTGGCGTGCAGCAAATTTTGTTTGACGGGCAGCATCCTGCTGCATGGTCTTCATACTTTCCTGAAGTTGATGCATCATCTCTTCTAAGCCTGCCATATTGTGCTGATCTAACTGAATAACCGGTATATTTGTCCCTGGAGTAAAAACTAACACCTCATCTTGACTGTTTACTAGTGGGGTGGACAACTGATCTGACGACCGCTGTACCAATACATTGCGCCTTTTTGACCTCCGTTTGGTAACCGGGGGTAAATAAAGGAACATTGCTTGTCCGTCTATTAGATCCCTGGATCGATTAAGTCTACGACCTCTAACCTAGAGTGCTCAAGGAATATCTACCTGGTCAGATGCAATGGTGCTAAACTACCTTGCAAAAAGATAAATAAAGCATAATAAGGAAACAATGTACAAAAAAACAGGCAACATAATAGCTTAAATAAAGACAACACACAGTTGGTAAATACAAGCTGGAAGAACTGTTCTCAACCACTGATCACTGTTCCCAAATCACTGCCCTAAATCTGAATCTAATACCCGCAGGTAAAACTGATTCCCTGAATACTGATGCCCTCAGGCCTGATACCTAGACTTGCAAACTGATATATGCATTCCTGTAAAGGCACACTCTAAAAGCACATAGCAAGCAAATGAGAGCCAAAACACCCCTATGTTGGGGTAGGGTTTCCCTGTCCTATTTTGTCAGGAGCTAGGGTTTCACTACGCATGCAGCGGTTTCAAACAACCTACAATCAGGTAAGCAACCTGTCCTAGTCTGGAATAGTCACTATAGTTTCCGATATGCACTAGGTCGACTGGTCAAAAAGGGTGCCCCAGTAAAAATCGGGGTTTGTGTTCCCGTCGTGGCAGAGCCCGCAACCGGTCAGCCTTATGGCATGCTTCTCAAAGCAAGCCTCCGGCAAACCATTCAGGAATAGCATACGGCAAACACGATGTCCTAGGCGCACCAATGCAAATGAAAATGCAAAGAGACGCATAAGTGTAATCAAAACAAGATATCATGAGTTTGAGTCAAGTTCTTTAACTCCCCAGCGGAGTCTCCAGAAACTGTAGACGTGCCCCAAGAACTCCTCGGGCTCCGCGTTGCGAGGGCGCGGATCCGTTTTGTTCTCTAGCTACTACAGTTTGGACTCAATGTCACGGTTCTAAATCTGATCTCGCAAAGTGCAATGCAAGACCGATAAATCACCAAAGAGTCCAAATCCGGCAAATCGTTTTGGAACACTGATTTTTGTAAAGAAGTGCCAAACATGGATTGATTTGCCAGATATAGAGTCGCCACCTAAATATTTTATTGGGGGAATTTTGGAAACCCTGACTCGTGCCTAAGGCCACGTGTCCGTCACCACCAAAGTTGCCTCAGCTTGGGAACTTGGGTACGAGAGGGGAAGGTCATGCAATGAGCACCCCCGCTCGCCCGATCAAAGATCAGCCTGTACTAAGCATGATATCTTATTTTTTGAAAACACATGCGTTCTTATTCCGGTTATTAAACCTAGAATTACTATGTGATGCGCACAGCATACAAGTATAGACTAGATCGCCTAAGTTGGAACAAAACATTGCATATCCGTTTGTTTGAAAACGGTTTGAAGTTTGCTACTCGCAAGTAGGCTAAAACGAGGATTTTGATGAATTGTTCCAACTCAAGTAATCCAACCTTCACCCACAGGCATTCAGGCAGTTAAACACTTAAGCAGTTAGCCTCATGGCAAGCATGCTTTCATTGCAATCAATAACACACATGCAGTATGCTAAAGCGTAAACAATCACAGTGTACTCCGAGCCAAAACAAAGAACTAGTTAGAAATCATGCATGATCCTAGTTCATGTTTAAAATGGCTAATGCAACACATACAAAATGCAGCTAGAAATAGGCTCGGCTATTCTAAAATGGCATGTGAAATGCAACTTGATAATCATGTATTCAAATCGGAATTGAAATACAATGCAGTTTGTATGATGTGCCGAGCCCGGTGTATGCAAGACAAATGAATGATGCACGCTTGCAAAGCATAAGTATGCTAATTGAAACATGCCCTAAAACTAAGCATCGAAAGCAGGTAAGTAAAAGGAAGAAAGAAATGGGGGGTTGGAAGACATGCATCGCACATACGCACGCTTATTACAAAGTTGTGCCCTCTCGACGGAGGGTCCGAATGAATAATACAAACCGACTAATTAACTAACTAACAAGCTAATTAATTATTACATAACCGAATGAATAACTAGCTACAACTAATTATTACAACACTTAATTAATGAACAAATTAACTAATTAAATTACAAATCCAAATGCTAACTAACAAGTAAGCAACAAACAATGCTGCTCCAGCTCTGGTTAAAGGAGAAAAGTATGCATGCTCGATTGTCGCCTCAAAAAGCTCTTCGGTTGCTCTCTTGAGGCTTTGCTTGCAGGGTGTCTTCCAGTGCTTGCTGCTGAAACTTACCAAAACCATACTAAGGAGTGCACTAGTGGCCTGCCGGCCATGAGGAGCCTCTGCCGATCCCACTGCCGACCAATGATGCACACTGCCGGCCAAGGATGAAGGGGGTGCCGGCCAACAATGAGATGGTGCCGGACACTGGTGTGCTGTGACACCAAGCTGCAACAAAGCACAGAATAGAGGAGATGGACGGTCTCCCAAGGGTATGTACGCACTATGCCACTCCATATCATCTCAAAACATCAAGGGAGAGGCATAATCGGATCCAAAACCATCAATCACGCATCTCGATACATGACGGCCAAAGATCCAACTTGTGCAGATTCAATGTAAAATGAATGCACAAATAGACATATAAAGCCTAAAACTCTATCATGCGTCATCAAGAGCGTCGGCGACCGAGAATTGAAGCACGTTTTATCACTTGAAGTATGAAACGTCCCTCGTTTCTCGTGCTCGGATTAATACTTAATCCAAACAACAATGCAACACAAGCATGGCAAACATGCAATATGACTTAAGCATGCAAACATGCAACTACATGGCATACTTAATGCAATGTAATATGATTAACTTAACAAAGCTAATGATATGTGAACAATGCTAATGCAATATGAGCATGCAAGTATGCAATGTAACTCAAGCATGTGACAACAATGCAATGGAACAAGTATGCAACAACATGCTATATGTCAAGCATGCAACAACATGTCACCACATACAATGTTCCAAGCAATGCAACAAGCATGCAAATGTCATGCAACTCAAGCATGCGAGCATGATGCAATATAACAACATTTGAGCAACATGGTAAATGGACTTAAACTAAAAATGGGCAGACCTTAGTCATGCCCATATCAGTGGCCAAGATGATGAAATGATGGTATGAAATGCAAAGCAAAGCATGCACATGTAATGGCCTAAGAATTAAGGCATAGGGAGACAACTCTCATACATAAGCAAGGAGTGACAATCATGATAATGTGGCAATGAGATAAGCTCTGAAATCTCATGTAAATTGATGCCAAATCAACTAAACAATGAAAGCATAACATGCTAGGATGTTCAAAGCTTAAGACTAAACAAGGAGCTTGTACCAAGGCCACATGAATCAAACCCCAAAGGACCAAGGACAATCAAAACAGTCCTAGATCATGCCAAAATGAATCTAAAACATGTATGGACCAAGGCCAAAACAAGTCAACATGACAGGCATAAAGCATGGTGCAAGTAAGGCCAACAAGGGGGATTGCGCTACACCTATTTCAACCCAACATGGCATGACCTAACCAATAAAAATCAGAGTTATGGTATGTCAAAATAAGCCCAAAAATCCACTGGGATGGCATCCCAAAGACCTAAGCATAGAGGCATGCACAATGATCCATTCATGAGGCATAAAACACCAACTCTTCAAGGCATTGAAAGCATGACAAAGGCAAGTGTATGACCATGAAATATGCACTGATATAACATTTCAAATGATGCCAAGGCATGCAAACATCACAAGTTAAGCATGCAAGCTCCCTCAAAACTCAAGACTAGTCGAAGTATTTGCACCATAGCTATACAAAACATGAATCATATGACCATGACAGCCCAAAAAAGTCTTAGAACAGCCCAAAATATGAATAAAATCATGCTGGAGCATAACTAAAATATGCTAGAATGATGAGCCAAAACATCATGCATACAAAGCTAGTAAGCAAGATTTGTTCTACAAGTACATGAGCCACTCAAGAGACTACCAAAACAACTTTAGGCAGAGTTATGAGATGTCAAATGATGATAAAAAAAAAACCCACTGAAATGGGGCCAATACATGCTAGCAAGACATGCTACTTTGATGAGCCACAAATGGGATTACATTACACATACAAGATGCATACATAAGGTGACCAAACCAGCCATGGATAGAGTTAAGGCAGACCCTAAAAGTCACAAAAAAGTGCCTGAACTAAGCCTCAAAAGTATAGAGATACATGCTCATTTGATAGGCCAAAAACTCAAGCAAACAAAACAAAAAGAGAGGGGGTCATTCCCCTCTGATTTGAGGCCTCAAAACCACATGCCTACCATTGAAAATCCACTGGATTTCAGGGGTTAGAAGTCCAAACAAAGGCTAACTCAAAGGCCTTAAGGCATGGCACAAAACAAGGCCAAACAAGGCATACAAGAGGGTAGAACACCCTAAACACCAAAGAGGCCTTAAACAAACAACAAAAGCACTTAAAAACAGAACTTTTTTTCAGTTGAAAGCAAGGCCTAAAACAATATGCAAGGATGGCCAAAATGGGATACAAATAGAGGCTTAAATGGGGAAAACACTCACCCTTGAAGCACAACTTTGAAACCAGCAATCTCAGGGGCCAAAAACCAACTTTCAGAGCTCTAGCAACAATCCCAAGAACCTCAGCTCAAAGATGGTGGTGTATCACTAGGTGTTTTAGTGCAAAAGTGAAAGAAAAATGGACTTTAGAGCACAAACAAACACAATATAGAGAGAGAGAATGAAAAATATAGAGAGAGAGAGAGACACACACAACTCTTCAAAAATGTGCTGAACCTCTGATAGGGAGGGAGAGCCTCTCCTTATATAGAAGAAACAATGAGAAGCTTGTTAAACAAGCTTGAAAGGGTGTATGGAGGAGGGATGAGTGAAAACCAGCTGGCTCAAAAGATCTGGAGTGAAATCTACTGAGACAAAGGGTTCTGCCAGCCATCAGAGGTGGCCGGCAGTGCCTCATTGATGGCCGACAGGCTTCATCAATGGCAGGCAAGGAGAAAACCATGGCCGGCAGTGCCTCACAAGAAGCATGAAGAAAGGGTCAACACATGGTCCAAAAATGAGACAGAAAGAATACAGGGTTTGGAACGCTCAAACCTGCGACGTTCTGCCACGAACTCGAATACTCAACGAGCAATCGAACTCATCATTGGATGTACCTGCAAGCATATCGAAGTCTTGAGGACAGTAAAAAATGGGGTGTCTACACAATGCTATTGGGGAAGGCCAGGTAGAACAGCATCAGAATGATTGGCCTGAACAAGGACTAAATAACTTGGCCAAATTAGAGGAAGACCTAGCCACTCTCTACTTCTTTGACGAAGAGGACACAAGCAGTGTCCAGATAGGCTGGTGGGATTCAAGTCAGCCGGAAACAAACAATGGTTGGTTAAGTGACAAAGAGTCAGATGAGGCAAAACAAACAAGAGAGACCAAGCAGGAAAAGGCTGAGGCTACATCCTTGATTAACATAGAACAAGTGTTGGAACAATTCCAGCAAGAAAGAATGGAAGAACTCCAAAGGAAGATGGCCTCGGAGCGAGGAAGTGACAGCAAAACAATGCCATTCTAGAATGCAGAAACCAAAACCATAGTGAAAAAGGAATGGCATGTGTAGACGTCCCCGAATGTCCCGGGAGGGAAATCCCCTGTTTTGTTCATTTCGGTGCTCACTACAGTTCAGGACTCAATCTCACGGTCCTATATCTAATCTCACAGAGTGCAATGCAAGACCGATGAATCATCAAAGAGTCCAAATCTGGCAAATCGTTTTGAAAAATCGATTTTTTAGAAAGAAGTGTCAAACATGGACTGCTTTGCCAGATATAGAGTCGCTACCTAAATATTTATTTTGGGAGAATTTAGGAAACCCTGAATCGTTGCCTAAGGCCACGTGTTCGTTATCACCAAAGTTGCATCGGCTCGGGAACTTGGGTACGATTGGGAAAGGTCACTTCGTGAGCACCCCCGCTCGCCCGATCAAAGATCGGCCTCTACTAACCATGATATCAAGTTTTGAAAACATTATGTGCTCTTATTCCGGTTTATTAGCCTAGAATTACTACGTGATGCGTACAGCAAAACAAGTATAGACTGGATTGCCTAAGTTGGAACAAAGCATCGTATATCCGTTTGTTTCGAAAAATGGATTGAAGTTTGCTACTCGCAAGTAGGCTAAAACACGGGTTTCGACGAATTATTCCAACTCAAGCAACCCAACCTTCACCCACAGGCATTTAGGCAGTTATATCACATAAACACATAGCCTCATGGTAAGCATGCTATCATGTTAACATTCACACACATGCGAGATGCTAAAGCATAAATGCTCACCTAGTACTCCAAGCCAAAACAGAAACTAGTTAGTAATCATATGCATGATCCTAGTTCATGTGAAGATGGCTAATGCAACACATGCAAGATGCAACTACAATAGGCTCGGCTATTCTAAGATGGCATATGATGATGCTACAACTAACACGTATTCAACTTGGAATTGAAATACAAATGCAGTTAGTATAATACGCCGAGCCCGGTGCATGCAAGACAAATGTATGGATGCACGCATGCATAGCATAAGGTATGCTAACTTAAATATGCCCTAATGCTAACCATTGAAAGCAGGTAAGTAAAAGGGTGAAAGAAGTGGGGTTGGAAGACATTCACACACTCACGCACACTTATTACACAATTGCCCTTGCTCGGAGGGTCCAAAAGAATAATACAGGCCGAATAATGAATCAACTATCCTAGCTAATTAATTATTACAAAACTTCTAATTAATTAACAAATTAATTACAAAAATAGCCTAAATATGAAACTAAAGAGATCGCCGCAGCTCTGCCGCGGAATGCGCGAATGACGCATGCTTGACTCGCCTTGCTCGGAAACCCAGTGCCATGCCCTTGTTGCCTCTGTTTGCACTGTCCTACACCTCTGAGGACTCTGAAAATCCTGGGGATGTCTCTGAATTGCTCTCTGATCATTTTGGAATGCCACCGGCCAAGGTATGAAATCACTGGCCATTGATAAATATTCATCGACCATTTGTTAAGCCATCAGCTAATTATCTATGGTCG
Source organism: Camellia granthamiana (assembly GCA_036172215.1). Lineage (NCBI taxonomy): Eukaryota > Viridiplantae > Streptophyta > Magnoliopsida > Ericales > Theaceae > Camellia > Camellia granthamiana. The sequence goes on along the minus strand of CM069903.1, from coordinate 62,447,071 downwards.
GTCGGCACAATATGTAGTCGGTCGGCCAAATGTTCCTGCAGAATCCTGTTTCGACAGCAGCAGCGGACAGACAAGGCATGGCATGGAATTTTCAAGCAAATGTGTGCATGCCCACTCTCCCTATCATGTTATAGACTCAAGGGAGTGTGGCCCTTGATCCTCGAGCCGCCAACCACGCATCTCGATGCATGATGGCCAAAGGCACCAAGTTTGCAAATCAATGCAAATGCATGCAACAAACAAATGAGTGCCTTACGCCCTATCATGTTGAGATCAAGGGCATTGGCGACCGAGGATTGAGACGTGTTTCGTCACTTTGAGTACGAACACACCTCATTCCTCATGCTTGGTTTGACACCCCAAACTAAGCAAAATGTAATGCCTGTATGCAATGTGGCTCAAGTATGCAACATGGGTCAAATATGCAACATGAGGCTAAGTTAACAAGGCATGACAAATGCAATGCAAACTAAGCATGCAAATGTACAATGCAATGCAACCTCTCATGCAAGCTAGGATATGGAATGCAACTAGCTAAACAACATGCAAACGTGCAAAGATGAGACAATGCAAGTATGAAACCAAAGTAATGCCACATGTCAAAACATGCAATGGTGGACTTAAACTGCAAAGGGCAGACCTCAGCCTTGCCATAAACAGTGGCCAAAGATGATGCAAATGATGGACAAATGCTCATGCAAACATGCACACCAATGGGCCTAAAGCTAAGGCACAAAAGGTAACTTTCAAGAACACTCAAAAGATGATAAACATGGGCATTAGACCAACATGTTAAACTCTGAAAATGCATAGAGGATGATGCCAAATCAACCATGTTATGCAAGTAAGGCATGCAATAATGACCAAAACTTGAGGCCAACAAAGGGGTCCAAACCATAGCTATGTCAACCAAACCCCAAAGGACCAAAATGGCTTAAAACAGTCCTAAAGCACTCCAAAATGAGACTAAAGCATGCATAGATCATGGTCAAAACATGCTAAGAAATGGATGCAAAACAAAGGGGGATTTAAGGCCACAAAGAGGGCATTCTACTACAACCACCACAACCAAACATGGCATGGATTATGTGATGAAAAACAGAGTTTTAACATGCAAAAAGGAGCCCTAAAACTCACTGATATGGCAGCTAAGGGACTCAAACCAAGAGGCATGCACAATGACTCATTTTAAAGTATAAAAGGACACCTCTCCAAAGCATGGAAAGGATGATGAATGCAAGCATACAAGCATGGATTATGGACTGAAATAGCATGGGAAATGACTCCAAATCATTGAAACAACCCAACTAAAACATGCTAATGACTCACACACTCAAGGCTCACAAGCCAAAATGCATGGTGGCGATACCAAACATGGCAAATATGACCAAATCAATACCAAACAGACCTCAAGCATGATGAAATATGACCAAAAGCTTCACAAAGCAAGGCAAAAACATGCAAGCATGATGGTCTAGTGGCAAGATGCATTTCTAGGCAAAATAGAGGAATACAAGGCAAGTATATTATGCATGTAAGGGGCCATTAATCTGACCAAAAACAGAGGTATAATATGACCAAATAACACCCAAAAACCTCTGAAATGGAGCCAAGAACAACTAAGCACGCATGCTACCCTTATGAGCCAAAAACATGAACAAATGAGACACAAAGGGAGAGGGGTGTCCCGCTCCTATGCAAGACCTCAAAACCTCTTCTTCACCATTGAAAATCCTCCAGATTTCAGTGGTGAGAAGGCCAATGCAAAAAAGTATTCAAAGCTCAACCAAAGAAGGCACAAAAGGGGCCAAACAAGGCCCTAGAGGGGGAGGTCGACCCCAAACACAAAAGAGACCTTAATAAAACATCTTAAGCATGAAAAATCAGAGTTTTTATTTGTTATACACAAAGCTCAAAACAACATGCAAAGTAGGTTAAAAGCTAGTGCAAGATTGGGGAATATAAAGCAATAGTCTCACCCTTGAAGAACACTTGAAGAGCAGCAAGTCCAGCCCCCCTCTTCTGATCAAAACCAGCTCTAAACTCCAAGAACAAACCCTCAAGACCTCAATAATCCAAGTATGGTGTAACACTAGGTGTCTTAGTGCAATACTAAGAACAAAACACACTTTTGAGCCCTCTAACACACACAAATGAAGAGAGAGGGAGATATAGAGAGAGAGTGGTGTATATATTCTATATAACTCTGATTTGCTAAACCCTTTCAAAGGAGAGGGAAGGTCTCCTTATATAGAGCAAGATGAAGGCTTGAAGCTTCTAAAGGAAGCTAAAGAAAAGGGTCAAGGGGGTCAAGCTTCTAAGAGAAGCTAAGGCAAAAGGTCTGAGCTTCTTAAGGAAGCTAAGACAAAGGGTCAAGCTTCCTCAAGAAGCTTGAGTAAAGGGTGCAATTCCTCCATTGTATGGAGGACAAGTCTGTGCACTCCAGTTGGCACAGCTGGCATGCAAAATTCCTGAAAAAGGCAAAAAGGGGGCACCGGCCAGAAAAGGAGACCATCGGCCAACTAAATGGCCGACCGGCCAAAAGTTTGAGCCGACCCGCGAAACAAATGGTCAGTAGAGAGAAATAAAGGCCGGTGGCCTCATGCCACGGTCGGTGGGTTTAAGGGATGGCTGACAAGGCACCTCCTATCCTTAGAAGCACAAAACACAAGTCCTTGGTCCATGACCAAGCACAAAACAGTCAAGTTGAGAGATCTCAAGGCACAGCGCGTAGCCGAGTCCTTCGGGAACTCAAAACAAACACAAACAAGGAAGATCATCGGGTGTTCAAACGATGACGTCCAAGTCTTGAGGACGGTCAAAAATGGGGTGTCTACAGCATGCTGTTGATGAGAGGTGTGATGTGAACATGCTCCAGGTAGATTCTGATAAAAACCTGGCCATGACTGCAGGGGAGTGGTGGCAAGATAATGATTTGAGTCATGCATACATGGACGAATGATGGAAATCTGATACCCCTGACGATACGTGGTAAACGAACGAGATCAATCACATGACCCGGAGTGGTTGGTACTTCAAACCTACGACTATAGATCAATCAGAATCCTCCAACAAAAAGGTCGAAAAATCGAAAGAGAAGGATTGTGAAGAAAACCTGGTCTTGAAGCAACTTAAGAAAATTTAGGCAAATATATCAATCTGGGGACTGATAATGGCTTCCCGGGAGCATGGACAAGCACTGCTAGAGGCAATGAATTGGACCAAACTGCCTATTGACACTACCGCTGATCAGCTAGTGTCGTTAGTCACATCTGGAGATGTTACGCTAGTGATATCTTTCATAGATAAAGAGCTGCCACCTGAGGGTGCCAACCATAACCAACCTTTGTATGTAACTCTAGAGAGCTAAAAGAAGTGGATTTCAGTGGTGCTAGTGGATATTGGATCGGCGATTAACGTGTGCTCGGTACGAATTGCTTATGCCATAGGTTTGAGACCTGTTGACTTCATGCCCACAACCCAATCTGTCCGAGTTTATGACAATACGAGCTGAGATGTTATGGGAACGTTCAAAAGCCATATCCTGGTCAGTCCCTCTGAACATGAGGTAGAATTCCATGTAATGGATGTACCAGCAACTTTCAATCTGCTGCTAGGAAGGCCTTGGCTGCATCAGATAAAGGCTGTGTCATCAACAGTGCATCAGTTGGTGAAATACCCCTTTAAAGATGGAATTGCTACTGTATACGGTAATTCTACAATCCATCCTCTCCAGGGAACTACCACACCAGTGTTGGAAATCATATATGGGGAGGAAGATGTATTCCTCTCTAGATTCTCACTGACAGAAGCCTGGGTAGTCCAATCCATCACGGCAGAAGACGACGGAACTTATGTGAGTGGTCAGTCCATCTATATAATGAACAAACATGGACATATGCCTGGATCAGGATTGGGCATGAATGGCAGGCAAGGAGGTACTGTTGCTAAGGAGCTAATTCATAACCCCCCTGCTTTTGGGCTGGGATACAAACCTACTGCAGAAGATTGGTAAAGGAAGGGAGCTGAGTTGAGAGGAAGAATTAAAGAAAAAAAGGCTGGGAAATAGTATGAGTTAGTCCACAAGCCAATATGGGGAACCTTGAACGAATGCTTTATCTGCCAAGGGGAAGATTTCCCCCTTTGTGGATTTCCAGAGCCTTGGTTTGACTGGGAGACAAAGACAATGTATCCCGGGTTCGAGATCTTCTTTGGGCACTAGTTACCAGAAGAGGACGATGAGCAAATGAACCTGAACATTAATACAGATCGAGGCATGGCTGTAAATGTGGATGTTGAAGAAGAAGAACTGTTGGAAAAAAACACTAACTGACCTACTAATAAAGTCTATTGTTGGAACTGAGTCTGACAACTTGGGGGATAGTTTTACTATCTCAATGATCGGGGATAAACCAACTATGGATTTCTCTAAACTTATTGTGGATGCATCTGAGGCTCCGCACCTAGTCTAGAACTTTGAAAAGGGCATCATCAGCAGTTCTGAATCAGATAACGAGTCCGAATCTGATTCCACTGAGTCTGTGGAGTTAGAGTTAGATTCAAGTTCTTCTAAGTTTGGTACCTCCGGGGGTGGTAACCCGGATACCAAAGTCCTGTCAAAGTCGTCTTTTAGTTTTGCTTTCGAGTCAACTATAACCGAGGACCCAGACTTTACTAATGGGAATGTCGTAGATTTTGCTTACTTCTCTGTGCCTTTAGTTTGCTGCACTGATCTTGATTTTCAAAATTTTGACTTAAATAAAGATAAAGAAATTCCTCGGGCTTTGAAAAATTTGGTTGACCAAGAGGAGGAAAGGTGTGTTAAGCCCTGCATAGATGAAATCATTGCAATTAACGTGGTTACTGAGGAGGATCCCCGTTTGGTCCAGATCGGATCCACGTTGTCTTCAGAGGAACGCGAGCGTTTAATTGCTTTATTAAAAAAATTCATAGATGTTTTCGCGTGGTCCTACGAAGGCATGTTTGGAATAGATCCTGAGATTGTACAACACTGGATCCCTCTTAACCCTGAAGCCCGACTAGTCAAATAGAAACTACGTAGAGTTCACCCAGATTGGGCATTGAAGATTAAAGAGGAGGTCACTAAACAGATTGAAGCGGGTTTCTTGATGGTATCTGAGTACCCAACTTGGTTGGCTATTATCGTTCCGGTTTCAAAGAAGGATGACAAAATCAAAGTCTGCATCAACTTCTAAGATCTAAATAGAGCTAGTCCGAAAGATGACTTTCCATTACCCCACATCGATGAACTGATAGACTTTACAGCTGGCTATACTTTGCTTTCATTCATGGATAGGTTTTCCGGGTATAATCAGATTTTGATGGCACTAGAGGATAGAGAGAAAACTGCTTTCACCACGCCGTAGAGTACCAACTGCTATAGAGTTATGCCTTTTGGATTGAAAAACGCTGTGGCTACATATCAGAGGACTGCGACCACCATCTTGCACGACATGATCCACAAGGAGGTTGAGGTGTATGTGGACGATATGATTGTCAAGTCTAAAGAGCGAGAAGGCCACTACATTGCATTGGAAAAATTATTTGAGTGGATCAGGGAGTACAGACTGAGGTTGAACCCATAGAAATGCACCTTTGGGGTAACTGCAGGAGAAATGTTGGGATTTTTTATCACACAAAGGGGAATTGAAGTAGATCCCTCCAAAATCAAGGCCATCGCAGAAATGCCACCACCGATGACTGAAAAGAGGTGCGTGGCTTTCTGGGGCAAGGTGCAATTTATCAGGCGATTTATCACAAAATTAACCTTGACTTATGAACCATTGTTTGGTCTGTTGAAGAAAGGAAAGAAGTTCCAATGGGATGATTGATGTCAGTTCGCCTTCGAACAGGTCAAACAATACCACCTGTATTGTCGCCACCAGAACCAAGGAAAGCACTAATCTTGTATTTGTCGGTAACATATTCGACCATGGGGTGCATGCTAGCGCAAGAATCAGAAGCTAAGGTAGAGAAGTCCATCTACTATCTAAGCAAGAAGATACTGGATTATGAAACTCGCTACACACTGCTGGAGAAAGCTTGTCTAGCCTTGGTATGGGCTACCCGGAAGCTGAGACATTACCTGTTAGCTCATTCTGTAATTTTGGTTTCAAGATTAGATCCCATCAAATATCTCTTTGAGAAACTAGCACTTACGGGTAAACTAGCTCGTTGGTTACTTCTTCTCTCCGAAATTGACCTCAAGTATGTCACGCACAAATCAGTCAAAGGGAGGGCTATAGCAGAATTTCTGGCAGACCACCCAGTAGAAGGAGATGATGAAGCGGCGGAGTACTTATTCCCAGATGAAGACATCCTGCAGATAGAAGATGAAACATGGACGATGTACTTTGACGGAGCATCAAATCAATATGGTTATGGGATAGGTGTATTGCTCATAGCACCTGATGATTCACATATACCTCTAGCCTTCAAACTCCGGTATAAAGTGTCCAACAATGAAGCAGAATACGAAGCGTGTATTGCTAGCTTGGAAGCTGTCCTAAAACTAGGGGCAATAAGGTTGGACGTCATTGGGGATTCAAATTTGGTTGTCTCTCAAGCCAACGGAGATTGGCGAGTTAAGGAAGAGAAAATGAAGGTTTATCATCAAGCCCTGGATGTGCTAATTTCAAGGTGTGAAAAATTAATGTTCACACATCTGCTAAGAGAGAACAATCGGTTTGTTGATGCTTTAACAACTCTATCTTCCATGGTGGACATCCTGCTTGGAGTAAAGATGCGTTTGATTATTATTGAACAGAAGTATACGCCGGCTTATGAGACCATTGCCGCGATAAATGAAGTTCAAGATACGAACCCCTGGTATTACGACATTTGGAATTTCTTGGAAAAAGAGGCGTTTCCACCAGGGGCAAATGCCAAGGACAAAAGGGGAATACGGTGGCTAGCCATCCAATTTATCATTTGCGAAAACAAGCTGTACAAAAGAGGCCATCTAGGAATGCATAAGCTGTGTGTAGCGGAAGAAGAATCAAGGCACCTTATGGAAGCTATTCACGGAGGAGAGTGCGGAGCTCACATGAACGGTGTAATGCTAGCTCGGAAAATCCTTAGACAAGGCTACTACTGGTCAACTACGGAAGAGGACTGTATTGACCTTGTACGGCGATGCCACAAATGTCAGATCCATGCCAATCGCATGAACATTCCGCTGTCGAAGCTCTACAATATGACTTCCCCCTGGCCATTCTCAGTTTAGGAAATCGATGTTATCGGCACAGTCGCGCCAAAAGGGTCAAACGGGCACGAGTTCATTTTGGTAGTGATCGACTACTTTACTAAGTGGGTAGAGGCCTAGTCCTATTCTGTGCTAAAAGCATCGCATGTAGCCAAGTTCATCAAAAACAACATCATCTGTAGGTATGGGGTGCCCAACGAGATCATCTCAGACAACGGCTCACATTTCAAGAAAGTGGTGATAGACCTACTTGAGAAATATAATGCAGCTTTTCGTAAGTCATCAACATACAGGCCGCAGTGTGATGACCTCGTCACGTATAATATTTTATATTTGGTTAATTAAGGAGATTTGGGATTTTAATTAGTCGTTATCATAATTTAATTTGGGATTTGTGACAATTGTGGAATCTGATTCGTATATGATTCTATTGAAGATTTATTTTAAGGGTCCAAATGGCTTAAGGAAGTGAAATTAAGAAGTTGAATCAATTTAATTTTAATTACGGACCCATTTGGGAGTTAATTAAATATTCGATTCAGTTTAGTAAAATTGAGATTCGATTAATTAGGTCTAAATTGGAGTTAATTAAGTTAGTTAAATTATGAGAATTGAGAATTGTGATTATTACGGGTTAAATTTATTTATGGGATGTCCAATTTAAATATGTAATTTATTGATGAAAATTTGGAGTCTAATTAGAAATTAAAGGCCTAAATGATTTGGGGAAACAAAATTGATGATGACAATAAGTTTAATTTAATATTTGGAGCCTTTTGGAAGTTTGATTAAAAATCTGATTCAGATTGATAAATTAAATATAATTAATTGGGCTCTTCAAGAAGTCAAATTAGACTAATTAAATTATGTGGGATTTGTGATTAGTTACGATTAATTAATTATGTGTTAGCTAAGATTTATTAAGATTAAGTGCTTCTTAATTAAATTAATCCTAAGCATAAATTGCATTATGGAACAAATTAGAATTGTGGGTGTGGTTGCACTAAGAAATTTAGGTGGGTGTATTGAGAAATTTGTGTATGTATGTGCCTAGTGAAGTGTTGTGCTGGAGCCTGAATATGTGAGGAGTGTGCACATGTTGAATATAGTGATCCCGGGTCTTACCCCTTGTTGTACTATAGCGATCCCAATTTTCCATTTTCTGTTCACTTGTATTCCGGACTCAGTTCCGTGGAGCTGGTTATTGTATTTATGTCGTTTGCATCCTTTACTCTTTATATATGAGTCTTGGGTTGTGTTGGGAAGGTTTGGAACAGGTTGGTTGAGCTTAGGAACCAAGTCTAGTTGTCCAGTTTTTGGCTTGTCCGCTCGAGCGGGACTTTTGACGCTCGAGCGGGGACCCTTTTGTTTCTTGTCCGCTCGAGCGGGGACCTGCTCTGCATAAATTCTGGGAGTGTGCATCCGCCGCTCGAGCGGGGGATTGGACGCTTGAGCGGGGATCTGTGAGTGACGCTCAAGCGGGGCTTTTGCCGCTTGAGCGGGGCGTCTGTTATTTAAATCTGAGCTTCAGCTTTTTGGCTCACTTTTTCACACCCGTTTCTCTCTCTTACTTTTCCAAAAAGCCATTTGAGAGCTCCTCCCTCTAAAACCATAACTTCTCTCTAAGGATTGATCTAGCTAGGGTGTTTTTCTCACCTTTGGTCTTCACAAAAGTGGGGTTGATCGACGAGGGCTTTACTTTGATCCGAAAATTTCGAGTTTTGGAGCACGTTGGCTTTGGTCATCTTCTTCCTTTGGGCTCCGAATTTGAGGTAGGGATGTCCTACTCCTCTTTATGGATTTTGTCTTTAAATTTTAGCATTTTGATATGTTGGGTGTTGTTGGGTAATTTTGAGAAAGTTTGGGCCCTTTGTGTAAATTTTTACAAAAGTTAGGGTTTTGTTTGTAATAAACCTACATGCATGTTAGGCATAGAGAAATGAGATTAATGTTGGAACATTGATGGAAATGGAACCTTAGGGTTTTTTTTTTTTTTTGTGAATTTTGGTAGTTTGCCCTAATTGGATTAATTAATTAATGTATATAATTAATTAAAGAAAATGAGGAATTGAGTTGAGAATGTTGAAGTTGGGAATGTATAGGACTAAAAGGGGTAGTTGAATCATTGATTGCTCACCTAGTTGAAATGTTGATATATTATCCATTTGTGTATTTATTTCTTGTTTAGAAATAATTGCCTTGGGCTACCGGTGGAGGGTAGTATTGATTGTTGTAGACAATGCATGATGATTAGGCAAACTAAAACTAATCAATTGGATGTGTCATAGAGTATGACGGTTGGTAGAATACATTAACTTTATGTATTGATTGATTGTGCATATGACCAAGGTGTTTATATGCATTATGTGTAGACGGTTGCTAGAATACATTAACTTTATGTATTGATTGATTGCGTATATGATTCTGTGTTTATATGCATTGCTTGTGTATGGGAGGAGATGGGGGATGTACCTCTAAACCGGTTAATGGTTAAGGGAAGATGGGGGATGGACCCAGGGATGCAGCTCATATGCTCTCCCATTGTAGTGATGATACAGCTCATATGCTTATCAATTGAAGTGTTGATATAGCTCATATGCTTATCTGTTGAAGTGTTGATATAGCTCATATGCTTATCTGTTGTAGTTATGATATAGCTCATATGCATATCTATTGAAATGTTTGTTTGATTTGATATAGCACTAAAATATATATCATCATCGTCTGTGAAGTATGGAAGTGGTTTATGTGTTATTGATACAACACCAAAACGTGTATCCACCTTGAATTTCAAAAGTGTTATAGTGATGAACTATAATCTCATCAAATGTTTTGGCCAGAGTACTGAGCCTTGTTTTCAAACTCAATGTCGAAAAAGAAATGGAGAGTGAATTGTAACGTAGACTTGATTGTCAGGGAATCGTAATAAGATGTAAATGGAAGTGTAAGTGTTGACCATCTATCAGTTGCTATTCTTTTAGTCATTGTTCATAGTTGGTTTAGTATATTTCTACTGGGCTGTGGCTCACCCTATATGGGAACATCATTTTCAGGTACAGGTAGCACGTCACCTCCAAGGACATAGCTTGGGAGGCTAGAGGCGGTCGCATTTTTATTGTCTTATTTTCCTTGATTACATTACATGTAGATTCAAGCCAAGGGCTTAATGTGTAATTGAGTTAGCACTCTCATTTGTGACCAAGTGTTAACTTGGAAAATTGTAAGCCCGTAGGGCATCTGCTGTTGTTGTTAATATGTAATACTTTTGTAATGAAATACTCTGATGAATAGATGAATGTGGATCTTTTATGTATCGATGCATGTCTCTATGGATGGGTTTAATGTTATTATTTTGAGGGCATGACAACTTGGTATCAGAGCGTACCGGGTTCGAATACTTTGGGTACGTGGGAAGTGATTAGTATCACAATGGGTTTGTCTCGCTTGTTAGAGACTTAGATGTAATGTTATGTACTTATGTGATAACATGTTTATGTGATTATTTGGGTATGGGATTTAGTTTCTTGGATGTTGATGGGATCCTTGGGTTTCTGGGAGTTTTGTTCGAAAGGCACTTGATCAATGCTGTTTTTAACCGGAACTCTGGTAACGCCTCGGGACTATCATTATCCGGAAATGAAATTCGTAAGTGCTTATGTGTTTATGTGCTTGCGTGGAGTGAATTACAGTTGTCCATGTATTAGGACGCGAGTGTTTAGTTTTGGCACATTTATGAATGTGCTAATGTCGTTTGTTACTTTTACTAGGATGCTTAGACGAGGAAGTTGTGATTTCCCTCCTTCCGCTCGGGAGGAGTTACGGAAACAGTATGTGGAGTTACGCCAAGGTACTACACCTTTGGTGCGATTTGAAAGATGGTTTGCTAACCTGTCGAGGTTTGCTCCAAAATTGGTAGAGACGGAGGAATTGCGTTGTTTCGAGTTTGAGAGTAAGCTGCGTGACGACATCCGTGAAAGGATCGCGGGGTCTTGGCATAGGAGCTACAATGTGCTTGTTAGGGCTGCGACTCATGTGGAGGCAGCGGTGCTAACTATGGGCCAGAATAGGGAAGAGGCCATGGTTGGGGATGTTGGTCGGATTAGGGAGGAGGCCATCCCGGTAACTCCTACGGTTTATAGGTACTCTAAGCCTAGTAAGAAGTGGAGGTGAAAGTGTGTTCAGCCCCGGGCTATGCCCTTTTCTCCGTCTGGGGTTTCAGACTCTTCTGTTAGGAGGTCCAGAGAGGTTCGGGTTTTAGGCCAGCCTCAGAGTAGGGGATCAGCTAGCTGTTTCAGATGTGGTCAGTTAGGCCACAAGTCTTTGGTGTGTCCCCAGAAGAAGAGAGCAGGGTTGGCAGTTTTACCAGTAGTTGTACCACCAGAATCATCTAGCCAGCCAGGTTTTGGGACGATTGAATGTTCAGTGGGGAAACAGTTGTTGGGGCCTCCATCAGCTCAGACTTTGAACCAGTCTCGTGCTTGGGAGTTGTTTACTTGTTGGGGGTGTAATTAGCCGGGTCATATCCAACGTTTCTGTAACCAGTCGGGGACTTCTTTGGGGGTTTTACAACCTAGTCGGGTCCAGCCTTATTTGATTGGGCAGGGGCAGTGTCGTTTTGGGGGACAAACAGGCCAGATTTTGAGGGCCTCAGTGGAGTCGAGTTCCCAAGCCCCAGTTGGGGGAAATTCGTAGTTGTTCCAAGTGTGGCCGGTTGGGGCACATCAGTAGTCCTTGTTCGTGGCTTGTAAGCTCATAGAATATCTTGGGTCAGAGAATGACTAACTTTTGAGGTCCTGTAAGGGACGGTAGTGGAGATAATACCGAGGGGGTGGTTCTGTTTTGACTAATCCGTTTTGTAATCGGTGAATTATCATTTTGTAATCATTGGGTTCTGTTGTGTAACCAATGTGTTTTGGAAATGTTGGAACATCAAGGTTGTTTGTTTATGTATATATATGTTTATATAGTTATGTGTGCCTGTACTTATCTATTTTTCCTGAGATGGGCGAGTTAGAGCATGTAGCGGCTCTAAAAGTTCTATTAATATAATAGGTTGTTGAGAGACCATAAAATCTTTGGTAATAATGCATTTATTTATTTATGCGTGTGACTTGATTTGGGAAAGATGAGGACTGAGGAGCCATGTTTTCAAAATTTGGAAGAACCACCGAGGGGTGCGTGTCCTAGCCAGGGCAATATTGGGGCGAGAACTGTTTAACTTGTCGAGTGTGTGGAATTTCATGGGTATTACCCATTTGAAATTCCGTGCGTGATATAGATTTTGGTCTACTGTCGGGTGAACTCGAGAGGATGTGAAGTGTACGATTAATACTAGATGTAGCACGTATTTAATATGGTGTCCTACGGGGGCATAGCGCATAATTTTGTTAGGGTTGGACTTGTACCTTCGTGGTAAGTAACGTTGCCGAGGTTGCATGTGTGCTGATTGGCCGCTTTAAGTGAGGGGATGTTAGTCCCTATATACGGTTGTGGCTGTTGTATGGGGAGTGGTATGTTGTGGGTAGCTGGTGCTATATCTTGGGCAGTAGTATAATGGGTGTTTCCTAAGTTTTCAGATTGCTTTATTTGGATTGAATGTGATAGGTTCGTACCTTAGCACTGGTTAGGTCGGGAGGTGCTATCAAGAGGGTTAATTGGGTGTATAGCCCGTAGTTAAGATGTGACCCGTGGATGGAGTCACAGTGGTATGGTGTTTGCAGATAAAGATGTGGGTTAAGGACGAGGGAGGCGAGGACTTTTGCTCCTCTGGAAAGTTAGAAGGGTGAATCTTTGAAAGCCTTGTCGGTGACTTGTAACAGTGTCTGGGTTTGGTTCATGGTGGTTGTCTAGCGGTAGCATTGGCTAGTGGTTTGGTGCGAAGGTAGGGTGTCTTGATTGTATTCTCGGAGTGAGTGACAAATAACTTTTGGAGTAAAGAGTGGACTCTATGGGTTATTGAGGGATTCGGTATGGGAGTATGATAGCTTGCAAAATAAAGAGGTTTTGCTTAGTACGGTACTTGATGGTGTGTGATTGGCAGGTTGTATTAGATGATGTGTAGAAGGGGGATCAGTCTTAGAGAATCCCAGAAGAATGCCTTGGTAAGGCTATGGTGTGGTTTCTAATTAAGATCGAGAGGTTAGATGTTGGTATAGTCAGATCACTTTGTTATAGGTATCCGTCGTCCAATTTGGGTAGTGGCAACACAGGTGAGGTGGTAAGGTTGTGAAGAGTGAGTGATGCACTCTGTTAGAATCATTTTGACTCGTTTGGTTCTTGTTTGTAAGTTGTAAGGCACGAGGGTGTGCAATGTTATCCTTTAGGTCGTTGCGTTGTTGGGAACTTCAAATGTTTAGGAGTCCCTTTCTTGAAAGTTCTGTTTTGAGTACAGTGTCATCAACGTGAGTATGACGGGTTTTGTGGGATGGCGATGTTGTGTTTCACTTGGGGTGCATTGGGTACTCCTCGTAAACTAAAATGATTTTTGAATCAAAACGTGAATTTATGACCCCTATTTTCGGGAAAGTAATTTGAAAGAAACCTTTGAGTTTGATTGTGACTAGTTGTAAATGATGTATATTCGGTAGGTGGCGGTATAGACCTGAATGTTTTACGGAAAGTTAGACTCGACCTAGTCTGAGTTGCTGGTTATATGTCATGTGTCTTTTTGGCAAGACCATGAATTTATGAGGTAGTAGTGTGCCGTAATTTTGTTCCTTAGTCGTGTACTGTCTTACACACTTGTCTTGTGAAAGTGGACTGGAAGCCTTGTGGGCGAATGTTCTCGTGTTTCCCAGGTTGGGGTAGTATGTACTAAACACTGGTTTGGGTACTGTCGGTAGTTGAGACGTAGTAGACGTCTCAGAACACAATATTGGTTACGTGGGTCTTACTGTTACCATTGTTATCGGGCCTTGGAGAGTGGGATCTTCTTATCAGTTGAGATGTTGTGGAAACGTAGTGGGGTTGAAGTATCTGGGTCCATTGGTAGGTATTTGAGCGTATATTGAATACCTTGTTGTATCGATGAACTGCACGAGTATTACATGTGTTTCAGTCAGTGGTAATATTATGGAAGTTAATTTAGCATTATATATGTTAAATGTGATGTGGAAATGCAAATGTATCATTAACAGTGAATGTGTTTTGAAATTGTGAACCATGCATGTTAGCAGTTATTGAATTTGAAAGAAATGTATATCGATAATGCATGTGATAGCATATATTGTAAATTGTCTCTTGAATAGAGATAGGGTAACCGGTAATGGGTTAGATTGTTGAATACTGAATCGTGTATAGCGGAGAAATTAATTCAATTTAAACGTTATGAGAAATTTCAATGAGAAGTCATGGCCAAATCAATTGAGAATGGTTAGGTGTTGTGAGTAACACCGTGTTTATGAAAAATTGTTTACAAAACTCTTGGATTTCGCGTGGGGCATGCAAAAATTTATTTCAGAACGTTAACGTTGAAAACTTGATTATTTTTGAGAAGATGCCTTTTAACCAGAGAATAATTTTCTATGTATTCATACAAAAGCTTGCATTAGTTATTCTATTCGGGATTGTGGAGTTGAGTAGTGAATTAGCTTGGCGCGCTAGTCGGTGATTTTGGTGAGTTATCTTGGAGGGAGTTTGGTTTTGTTGAAGTTGCGTATGCCGGAGTATTGTTCTCCTTCGGACCATGTTTCCTTGTTAAGCCTCTCCATGTGTGAGGGCAAGTAGAAAATCGGTTGAAAGATTAACTTCCTTGTATTGTGAGCTTTGTGATCAATTGGCCTCGTGTTTTGTCGTTTCCTTAATTTCGGGGACGAAATTCTTTAAGGGGGGGAGGTTATAGCGATCCCGGGTCTTACCCCTTGTTGTACTATAGCGATCCCAATTTTCCATTTTCTGTTCAGTTGTATTCCGGACTCAGTTCCGTGGAGCTGGTTATTGTATTTATGTCGTTTGCATCCTTTACTCTTTATATATGAGTCTTGGGTTGTGTTGGGAAGGTTTGGAACAGGTTGGTTGAGCTTAGGCACCAAGTCTAGTTGTCCAGTTTTTGGCTTGTCTGCTTGAGCGGGACTTTTGACGCTCGAGCGGGGACCCTTTTGTTTCTTGTCCGCTCGAGCGGGGGTTTGGGCGCTCGAGCGGGGACCTGCTCTGCATAAATTCTGGGAGTGTGCATCCGCCGCTCGAGCGGGGGATTGGACGCTCGAGTGGGGATCTATGAGTGACGCTCGAGCGGGGCGTCTGTTATTTGAATCCGAGCTTCAGCTTTTTGGCTCACTTTTTCACACCCGTTTCTCTCTCTTACTTTTCCAAAAATCCATTTGAGAGCTCCTCCCTCTAAAACCATAACTTCTCTCTAAGGATTGATCTAGCTAGGGTGTTTTTCTCACCTTTGGTCTTCACAAAAGTTGGGTTGATAGACGAGGGCTTTACTTTGATCCGAAAATTTTGAGTTTTGGAGCACGTTGGGTTTCGTCATCTTCTTCCTTTGGGCTCCGAATTTAAGGTAGGGATGTCCTACTCCTCTTTATGGATTTTGTCTTTAAATTTTAGCATTTTGATATGTTGGGTGTTGTTGGGTAATTTTGAGAAAGTTTGGGCCCTTTGTGTAAATTTTTACAAAAGTTGGGGTTTTGTTTGTAATAAACCTACATGCATGTTAGGCATAGAGAAATGAGATTAATGTTGGAACATTGATGGAAATGGATTTGTGAATTTTGGTAGTTTGCCCTAATTGGATTAATTAATTAATGTATATAATTAATTAAAGAAAATGAGGAATTGAGTTGAGAATGTTGAAGTTGGGAATGTATGGGACTAAAGGGTGTAGCTGAATCATTGATTGCTCACCTAGTTGAAATGTTGATATATTATCCATTTGTGTATTTATTTCCTGTTTAGAAATAATTGCTTTGGGCTACCGGTGGAGGGTAGTATTGATTGTTGTAGACAATGCATGATGATTAGGCAAACTAAAACTAATCAATTGGATGTGTCATAGAGTATGACGGTTGGTAGAATGCATTAACTTTATGTATTGATTGATTGTGCATATGACCAAGGTGTTTATATGCATTATGTGTAGACGGTTGCTAGAATACATTAACTTTATGTATTGATTGATTGCGTATATGATTCTGTGTTTATATGCATTGCTTGTGTATGGGAGGACATGGGGGATGTACTCCACGGTTTAGGGGAAGATGGGGGATGTACCTCTAAACCGGTTAATGGTTAAGGGAAGATGGGGGATGGACCCAGGGATGCAGCTCATATGCTCTCCCATTGTAGTGATGATACAGCTCATATGCTTATCTGTTGAAGTGTTGATATAGCTCATATGCTTATCTGTTGTAGTTATGATATAGCTCATATGCATATCTATTGAAATGTTTGTTTGATTTGATATAGCACTAAAATATATATCATCATCGTCTGTGAAGTATGGAAGTGGTTTATGTGTTATTGATACAACACCAAAACGTGTATCCACCTTGAATTTCAAAAGTGTTTTAGTGATGAACTATAATCTCATCAAATGTTTTGGCCAGAGTACTGAGCCTTGTTTTCAAACTCAATGTCGAAAAAGAAATGGAGAGTGAATTGTAACATAGACTTGACTGTCAGGGAATCGTAATAAGATGTAAATGGAAGTGTAAGTGTTGACCATCTATCAGTTGCTAATCTTTTAGTCATTGTTCATAGTTGGTTTAGTATATTTCTACTGGGCTATGGCTCACCCTATATGGGAACATTATTTTCAGGTACAGGTTGCACGTCACCTCCAAGGACATAGCTTGGGAGGCTAGAGGCGGTCACATTTTTGTTGTCTTATTTTCCTTGATTACATTACATGTAGATTCAAGTCAAGGGCTTAATGTGTAATTGAGTTAGCACTCTCATTTGTGACCAAGTGTTAACTTGGAAAATTGTAAGCCCGTAGGGCATCTGCTGTTGTTGTTAATATGTAATACTTTTGTAATGAAATACTCTGATGAATAGATGAATGTGGATCTTTTATGTATCGATGCATGTCTCTATGGATGGGTTTAATGTTATTGTTAATATGTAATACTTTTGTAATGAAATACTCTGAAGGAGCAATTATTCTTATGGATTTGGATAGCCTGGAGTTTTCACAGCTGATCAACATGGTCAAGTTGAAGAAATATTATCCCTAAGAGGCTCGCTAGGCCAAAAATCCAAAAGGGCGACCTAGGCAAAAGTTAGAGTATGAAAAACTTGAAATAAAGAAAAATTGAGCTCGCAAGGCCGAAAACTCGAAAAGGCAACCTTGACAAAAATTAGAGTGCAAAAGGAGAGAATAAATACTCGAGTGAACCTTCACCGAACTACGTAAGGCCTGATTCCCATCTTTGGTATACGTAGGCAACTTCATCCCGAAGTTCAGCCATAACCATTTTCAACTTAACTGTCATGTTCATCTGGTTTAATCAATCCATCATTTTCCATCGTTTATTGGCTTGGTTGTGTTGCTTCCATTTGGGCAGAAAGATCATTTACAAGATGAAGTAGTAATGATCTATGATTTTTCGATTTTTGTGTTGTATAGCCTAGGATTGATTCTGTGTGTATTTGGTGGTGACCATTTCCAAAAATGCTTTACTTTTTACAACACAAAAGGAACCTTTTCAATATTCACTTTAATTTTATTGATTTTAACACAAGTACATTCTCCAAAACAAAGTTGCTTTTACATAAAAACTTGAAAAGAAAAGACAAAGCAATAAACTAGGGGCATAGATGAGTCAAATGTCAATTCTCTGTCTCTTTCTCGTACATGTAGAAGTCTCTGTAACCGAAGTTGGCCTAATTTGTTCCTCATCCTCGAGCCAAGCCAGGTACTCACTAGGAAGAATGTAACTGTAATTAAGGGCAGGGGGCAGAAATTCTCTCGTACTCCAAGCAGTGAGGTATCGAGGCAAGTACAAACTACGAATGGGAAGTGAAGCTGGATACTTTATCCCTTTATCCGGACAAGTTTGATCATGTCCAAATTGGCGTCTGAACCTAAACGGAAAATAAGACACACAGTGCGAAGGCCAATCAACTGTATACCTGGTTGTCGAGACATGCTGTAACTCATCTTAGCCAAGTTAAGCCAAGGGCCACGCCAAGCAATGTCAGCCGCAGACCTGCTGCGCATCTAGTTATGCCACATTCCTTTTGAGGAGAACTTCACTAGCTATGGATGAAGAGGGTATTCCAGCCGAGTACTCGGGGCAGGGGTCCATTACTTTCAGCTTATCCATTAACCATACCTAGGGAGGGAAGGAAAATAAGAGAGAACAAAAGAATAAAGAGATGTACATTGAGGGAAAAGTAAGAAAAGGATTTCGAGAGAAAAACAGAGATTGAGTGCCAAGTGATGTGAGGATCATAAATCACAAAGACAGGAAATAATACCTGGAGAAGTAATGGACTCCCTGCAAATCGAGTAGTCTCTCGTCATTGAAAAGCATCTAAACCTGTCAAAGTCTCGGCCAACACTAAGCCCATACAACTTTTACCCTCCTTAAGGCATTGGGCCACTTCAATCAGTTTAATACTAGCTCCATCGTGACTAAGGGCAAGAAGGAAGTGTGCAAGTAAGCATAAGCAGAAGGCATGCTGACGATAACCCCGCCAAAGGAAGTTTTCTTTATCACCGGTAATGGAAAACCGACTAATCAAATCCGGAATGGCTAATTCCCCATTGTGAGCTAAGGATCGAGCATTGTGCAAAGTAAGCCCACACATCCGTCCTAAAGCTCGAGCATGGCCAAAATGGGGTTGAGGCATGATTTCTTTATCATGTCGAGATTCCATCAATGCTTGAAATTCTTCAAGTGTTGGACACATCTCTTGTGAACCGAAGCGGAATACATGCGTGATTGGATTCTAGCACCGAGCAGCGGCATGGAGAAATGGAAAACAAAGTGAAGTGCAGCTCAATGGAAAAAGAGCGTTTAGGCCGAAACCACAAAAGTTCACCTTTTCCGAGCCATCCAAAGTGGTTATCCAGTCTTGGAGCTTATGGATGAGCAACATCTCCATTTTGAGAGAAAAATGTAAAAGACTTGCTCTTCTTCCAGAAACAACAGTATGGGAGCCCCATTTATAGAATTTTAGATAGAGTAGTGAGTGATAACTGAGCACTCAGCAAACCCCTTATCAAGGTCTAGCCGTACCTCAATGGGGTTCGGCCGTGCCTCAGTGGTGGGCCAGACAATGCACTAACAGGAAAGATTGCTCTTTGTCCTCTTGTGTTGTGGATGTATTTTGAGTCTTGTTTTGCTTATACCAAGTTTGTTGTAATAGTTTTTAGTTGTTTCCATTATGTTTTCTTGTTATCAAGTTGTATTGTACATTTTGTCCGGTTGTAAGTTGTTATCTGATTCATGAATCAAGCACAAGTATCTGGAAGATTATCATGCAATTACTGTCCATTCGTCATATGCAAACACAATACAAGAAATTCGCAAGAAGAGATCATCCACAAAAAAACAAAAAAACAAAATGTTTTTATAAACTAGCGAGTCCAACCCCGATCATTGTTTTACAAAATAAAAACATAAAACAAAAGAAAGGTGAGTCTGCCTGAAGCTAGTGTTTAAAACTACAAAGCAAAGAAATCGAAACAAAAAGCAAAAAAGAACAAAAGCAAAACACCAAGAGGGAAAGTCATCATCGTCATCAATAGTCCGCCCTAGCTCTCCTCCTCCTCGACTGTGCAAAAGGTGCATCGCTGTGATTATTGGTGCTGTCAAATTGCATGTAAAACTCCTCTCCCTCCTCCTCCTCAGGGGTCGGAGAGCCCTCAAAGGACTCCTCGAAAGGTGAGCGCTACCTCACTCGGCCTCTCCCTCGATCAGCTCTTCCTTTGCCCCTCATTGGGCCCCGCTTCTGTCTCCTAGCTGGAGGAGGTCCTGTAGGTACCACCAGTGCTGGTCTAAGCTGAAAAGAAGAAAAGAAAGAAGAGTGCAGATAGTTATAAGACGTCAAACAGAGTCAGAATGAAATGACTGTAAACTAGGG
Organism: Camellia granthamiana; assembly: GCA_036172215.1. Taxonomy (NCBI): domain Eukaryota; kingdom Viridiplantae; phylum Streptophyta; class Magnoliopsida; order Ericales; family Theaceae; genus Camellia; species Camellia granthamiana. Next base: position 62,426,811 of record CM069903.1, on the reverse strand, counting down.
GCAAAGCTTACCTCAAGCCCGTGAGCAACTAGAGTGGTTTGACTCCGTCGCACCATGACGAGTAGCCGATCGACGGTCCGCGCAAGGCCATCTGCAAATGCCCGAGGCACTTGCAAAATAGAGAGAGCGGAGTTTGAGAAATATAGCCAAAAGCAACTGCAATAAAACAAGATAAAGTACAGTGAGTGGAAACGATAAAGAAATGTGTACCTGCTCGATGCCTGGAGCAAACACTATCCGGCGGTCCCTCTCCTCGGTCTCGTCAATCGGAATTTGCTCGAGCATCCCATTTGGGCGCATGTATGTGATCTTCGTGGGAATCATAGGAAACCCAGTAATAGGAGCAACGGTAGGGGCACCTCCAGTAGGGGCATCATCAGCACTAGCCGCAGTAGCCGCGACCTCTGGAATAGCATGGGCCACGCCCGGGGTGAGAGGCGCCATCACCCAAGTGTGCAAGAAGGTAGTGAAGTCGCTAGCCATATGGTAACTGTTGCCGTCCTCTCCCTCCATCAAGAGGTCAATCGTAGGTCTGTCCTGTATTTCATTAACTGTTCTCATGCCTGGAGGAGGAGGATGCGAAGCGTTTGGATCGGCAACCCCTCTGGTCTGGCAGATGAACCTCTTCCTCAGATAATAAGCTCGACCAAAGAGGCCCTCGAATGAAATCCTCATCGTAGAAGCATACCAGGCAGCGGCATAAGTCGCTATGGACGCTAGGAGGATACCTGCCCAAAGATGCCAATCGACCTGTGAATCAGTACAATGTCAGATGTTGCAGTGTCAGTTATCAGTGCAATGGTAGTGCAGTGTCAGATATCATTCAGTGTTAGAAATCAGTGCAGTGTCAGAAACTCGGTGTATAATGAGCAAAACAGTGCAGTGGCAGATGTCAACAGTATGAGGATGCTAGTACAGTAAGGGAACAGTGATATGAAATGCAAAGAATGATATTGTGTTACCTGGTCAGCAGTGATCGTATCAAAAAAGTGACGGGAGTATGGGAAGGTTTGGTCTACTAGGCGGCGGTGTCTGAATCGTGAGGTGTAGTACCGAGAGCGGGGTACTGATAACTCAATTGGCCTCACTGGGACCAGAGCTAGAGTGGTGAAATATGTGTAAACCCAAAGCTATAAACAGATGAGCATGAATAAAGCAGATGAGCAGATATGAAATGTAGAGTAAAGATAAGCAGGAAATGCAAAGTACAGAATGCAGAGTTGAGTAAAAAAGTAAATGGTTGAGATGCGTACCTCCCAAACTCTCCAGTAGCCACCGAGTAAATCCGCCTTGCGGCGGGACATAGAGCTCATGTAGCAGTATAAGGTGGCCAGGCCGACGCTACCCCAATCGTACTCTGCCACCCGCGGTAGGTGCACCAGTGCCTCTAGAAGATATATCCCCACGGTATTTTCCCTATTCGCAAATAGGGTAGTACCGAGGAGATACATGAGGAAGCCACGGGCATACTGGGCAACCTCATATGCAGTAGCTGGCTGACAGTCGATGAAGTGATCATAAAACCAGTTGTAACGCACCATCCCATGACTGCTGATGTCCGGGATCACTCCAAGAAGCTAGAACTGTGCAGCTCTCCACTACGCCATGTCTAGATCAAATAGGATTGGGCCGCTAACTCCGACCCGCAGGCCAATGAGCATCGAGAAATCATACAGGGTCAGCGTCATCTCCCTGGTCGAAAAGAAGTGGAACGAGTCTGTGGTGTCCCACCATCTCTCTGCTAAAGCTCCGTATAGCACCAACTCAGCTCGCATCTGTATGAGCGCAGAGCAGAAGGGTCCAAAGCCGGCGGCATCGACTACTATCCGAACCTTCGTGGGAAGCTGCTCGTACCACTGCCAGGGGCCAGATATGGTTCCATAACCGATAATCCTCCTGGCTACGACCTGTAAATGGGGAATGTATCAATGTGTGTACAGCAGAGAAGAATGGTTTGTTTCACATATGTACAAAACAAAGGAAAGTCACATATGTACAAAACAAAGGAAAGTTGCTTACCGTGGAGGCATTGACAGATAAATGCTCCATGGGCTCACGCAATAGTATGTCCTCCTCTAGCCCAGCAATGAAGCCCGTAAATCATAAAATCTTGCCTGGCGGGAGAATGTGAGTGCGCGGCTGGTAAGTGGCCACATCAAATGGCCTCTCGATAAGAGGAAGCAAAGCGGGAGCATCCTTGGCCTCTATATTTACACCAAGGCCATTACCAATATCTATGATCGGATTCGGAACAAGAACCTCGTCACTAGCCATTGAGAAAGGTAGAGAAGAGTGAAGAAAAAGTGAGAAAATAAAGGAAAATGGTTAGAAATCCCAAATTTCAAAACCCTAGGAGAGAGAACGTGAAGAGAGGATGGAAAATCAAATGGGGAAAGAGGAAAATGTGGTGAAAAGTGAGAAAAACAAAAGAGAAAACCCAAACTTGCACTAAATCAATTTTTGTTTGGTTCAAAATGTAGAGAAAAACAAGGATTTCAAAGAAAAAAAATGGTAGGATTGTTGGGTAAACTCAAGAAGGGAGAACTCTAGAGAGAGAGGGACCCTAGAAAGAAAGAGAAAGGAGTTTCGGGTACGGAGGATATAAGAAATGGAAGGTTTGTTTTGTTTTAAAAGCAAGAAATACCGAGGGGTTCCCGAATCTGCCCTTGACACCGTCGAAGTCTGGCCGGAGGTTCGTATACCCAGCCGAGCATCGCCGAGGTCTGGCTGGACTTCGACAAAAAGTTTTGTTTTATTTATCTTGTTTTATCTGAGTATATATACTATATTAAAAAAGAAAATATATATATAATAATAAATACCAAGTGTGTTTCACTTCATTTTTTTTTCATTTTATTTGAGTATATAAAATATATAAAAAGAATATATATATATATATATCACAAAAAAAAAATAGTTTGTTTAATTTCTTTTTTATTTCGAGTTGAGCATATTAAAAAAGAAAAAAAAAAACTTGTTTTATTAATTTTTTTATTTTATTTGAGTATATAAAATATATAAAAAGAAAAAATATATATGACAAAAAAAAAATCAGTTTATTTAATTTCTTTTTTATTTGAGTTGGGTATATATATATATAAAACTTGTTTTATTCATTTTATTTTATTTTATTTTATTTGAGTATATAAAATATATAAAAATAAAATATATATATATCATAAAAAAAATTCAATTTGTTTTATTTCTTTTTTATTTTGAGTTGAGTATACAAAAAATAAATAAATAAATAAACAAACCCATATAAAAAAAGAAGAAGAAGAAAAACAGAAAAGAAAAAGAAATACAGAAAAGAGAAATAATAAAAATGGCTACACACCAACCTCACTTGCTTGGCTCTCTTGCCGACTTCTTCCTCTTGGTTTCGTCTGAGGAAACCCTTGAAGGCCCTGCCTCAGTGCTTGTAGGACCGCCGAGAGACTTGCCCCCTTGATTATCAAAAGCAAACTACGAAGGTGCTCCAAATTGGGCCATGATGGTAGATTTCCGTTTCAGCTCTTTGTTCTCCACCTTCAACGCGCAAATCTCTGCTCGCGCATCCTTGTACATACGTTGGAGCAGAGAGAATTAGGCGTTAACCCAATGTACCTCGCAGGTCCTGTTTTGCAGCTGACGAGACAAGTTAGTGACGGCGGCCACTGTCTCCATACACGACTTCAGCGTGTAGTAGTTGGCTTCAATGTCAGTTTGAGAGCCATTATCTGGGAAATTGTTAGTGTAGGAAGGTTAGGATGAGTAGAAGTAGGGGCACTCTGTCCAGGAGAACTCATGGGATCATTAAGGTCTGGAAAAAGAGTAACGGGGCGGGACGAAGTCATTTGTGAGAAGAGAGAGGTGTAAGAGAAAGGAATCACAGAAAAATGGCAGAGAGCAGACTGAGTTCTATCTCTCTATGTCTCTCTGTTCTGTCTCTCTCAAGGAGTGATGAAGAAGGAGAGTGATGAAGAAGAAGACGAAAGAAAAGAAAGAAACAACAGAGAGTGATGAAGGAGAAGACAAAAGAGAAGAGGAAGATGGAAGAGAGGATGAAGAAGAAGATAGGAGAATAGAAGAGAGAATGACGAAGGAGAAGAAGACGAAAAAAAAAAGACAAAGAATGAGAGAGAGCTGAAGCAATTGTCGGCCAGCTAATGCAAAATGGCGAGGCCGAGTGTCAAATGCGATTTTCAACGGAAAAGTGAGAGGCGGGAGAGTTGTATACATATATGTGCATATATTGTATATCTATGTATTATATACATATTTGTTTGAATATTTAGTCACAAAAGTGGCTTGGGTCTAGTGGTTCGGCTCAGTGGTTGAAGGCTAAAAGGCTGAGCCCGAGGTCGGGGGTTCGAACCCCACAGCAATTGTTTCTTTTATTTTGTTTTGGTTTTATGTATATATGTCTCATATCTATGTATATGTATTCGTTTGCATGTCTTGTCACAAGAGTGGCTTGGCTCAGTGGTTTGGCTCAGTGGTTGAGGAACCAAGGAACTAAGCCTGAGGTCAGGGGTTCGAAACCCCGTATCCCCACATCCATGCATTTTGTTTCTTTTTTTTTTTTTGTGTGTTTTGCGTACGCATACCGTATATATCTCACGTATATATATCTGTATATGTATAGGTGTATGGTAAATCAAAATAATAATAATAATAATAAAAAATCAATCAAATCAAATCAAAGGAAAGAAATCATTCTATTATGCCTTCTTCCACGCGCGTGAGATGCGTTTGGACTTCGAATTTACCTTTTCTCCTTTCACGTAAAACATGTAAGAATTTGATGTTTACCCGGTTCAAACCTTCGTTCTCTCCGTATGAGCTATGACGAGGTACGCTGTTGTCAAGTTCAGTATTCCTCCTCTCGTGCACGGAGTGATTGGATCTCAAGTTCAGTATTCCTCCTCTCGCGCACGGAGCGATTAGATCTCAAGTTCACTGTTCGTCCTCTCGTGCACGGAACGATTGGATCTCAAGCTCACTATTCCTCCTCTCGCGCACGGAGTGATTAGATCTCAAGTTCATTATTCCTCCTCTCGTGCACAGAAGCTGAACTGTGCAGCTCTCCACTGTGCTATGTCTGGATCAAATGGGATCAGGCCGCTAACTCCGACCCGCAAGCCAGTGAGCATCGAGAAATCATACGGGGTCAGCGTCATCTCCCCGGTCGAAGAAAAGTGGAACGAGTCTGTGGTGTCCCATCATCTATCTGCTAAAGCTCCGTATAGCACTGACTCAGCCCACATCTGTATGAGCTCGGAGTAGAAGGGCCCAAAGCAGGGGGCATCGACTATTGTGCAAACCTCCGCGGGAAGCCGTTCGTACCAATGCCGGGGGCCCGATATGGCCCTATAACCGATAATCCTCCTGGCTACGACCTGTAAATGGTGAATGTATCAATGTGTGTACAACAGAGAAGAATGGTTTGTTTCACATATGTACAAAACAAATGAAAGTCACATATGTACAAAACAAAGGAAAGTTGCTTACAGTGGAGGCATCGACAGATAAATGCTCCATGGGCTCGAGCAATAGTGTGTCCTTAGCCGAGGAATGAAGCCCATAAATCGTAAAATCCTACCTGGTGGGAGAATGTGAGTGCGCGGCTAGTAAGTGGCCGCATCAAATGGCCTCTCAGCAATAGAAAGCAAAGCGGGAGCATCCTCGGCCTCCATATCTGCACCAAAGGCGGCACCAATATCTATGATCGGATCCGGAACAGGAACCTTGTCACTAGCCATTGGGAAAGGTAGAGAAGAGTGAAGAAAAAGTGAGAAAATAAGGGAAAATGGTTAGAAATCCCAAATTTAAAAACCCTAGGAGAGAGAAAGTGAAGAGAGTATGGAAAATCAAATGGAAAAAGAGTAAAATGTGGTGAAAAGTGAGAAAAACAAAAAAGAAAACCCAAACTTGCACTAAATCAATTTTTGTTTAGTTCAAAATGTAGAGAAAAACAAGGGTTTCAAAGAAAAAAAAATAGTAGGATTGTTGGGCAAACTCAAGAAGGGAGAAATCTAGTGAGAGAGGGAGCCTAGAGAGAAGAGCAAGGAGTTTCGGGTACAGAGGATATGAGAAATGAAAGGTTTGTTTTGTTTTAAAAGCAAGAAATGCCGAGGGCTTCCCGAATCTGCCCCTGACGCCGTCAAAGTCTGGCCGGAGGTTCGTATACCCGGCCAAGCCTTGGCGAGGTTTGGCCGAACTTCGACAAAAAGTTTTGTTTTATTTATCTTTTTTTATCTGAGTATATATACTATATTAAAAAAGAAAAATAAAAAATATATATAAATATATATAATAAATACTAAGTGTGTTTCATTTCATTTTTTTCCATTTTATTTGAGTATATAGAATATATATATCATAAAAAAAAAATCAGTTTGTTTAATTTCTTTTTTATTTTGAGTTGAGTATATTAAAAAAAAAAAAACTTGTTTTATTCATTTTTTTATTTTATTTGAATATATAAAATATATAAAAAGAAAATATATATATCATAAAAAAAAAATTCAGTTTGTTTAATTTCTTTTTTATTTTGAGTTGAGTGTATAAAAAAAAAAAAAACTTGTTTTATTCTTTTTTTTTTTGTTTTATTTGAGTCTATAAAATATATAAAAAGAAAATATATATATCATAAAAAAAAAATTAGTTTGTTTTATTTCATTTTTATTTTGAGTTGAGTATATATATATAAAACAAACTCGTAAAAAAAATTAAAAAAAAAAGAAAGAAAAACAGAAAAGAGAAATAATAAAAATACAAGTACAAAATAAAGATAAAAAGAAAAAGAAAAAAGAAAGAGATCTTTTTCTTCTTTCTTCTCTGACAAATGGCTACACGCCAACCTCACTTACTCGGCTCTTGTTCTGACTTCTTCCTCTTGGTTTCGTTTGAGGAAACCCTTGAAGGCCCTGCCTCAGTGCTTATAGGACCGCCGAGAGAGTTGCCCCTGCTAATCATTAAAAGCAAAGTACGAAGGTGCTCCAAATTGGGTCATGACGGTAGATTTCCATTTCAGCTCTTTGTTCTCCACCTTCAATGCGCAAATCTCTGCTTGCGCATCCTTGTACATACGCTGGAGCAGAGAGAGTTGGGCATTGACCCGATGTTCCTTCGCAGGTCCTATTTTGCAGCCGATGAGACAAGTTAGTGACCGCAACCACTTTATCCATACATGACTTCAGCGTGTAGTAGTTGGCTTCAGTGTCAGTTTGAGTAGCCATTATTTGGTCAATTGTTAGTGTAGGAAGGTTAGGATGAGTAGGAGCAGGGGCACTCTGTCTAGGAGAACTCATGGGATCATTAAGGTCAAGAAAAAGAGTAAGGGGGCGGGACGAAGTCATTTGTGAGAAGAGAGAGGTGTAAGAGAAAGGAATCACAGAAAAATGGCAGAGAGCAGACTGAGTTCTATCTCTCTATGTCTCTCTGTTCTGTCTCTCTCAAGGAGTGATGAAGTAGGAGAGTGATGAAGAAGAAGACAAAAGAGAAGAAAGAGACAGTAGAGAGTGATGAAGGAGAACACAAAAGAGAAGAGGAAGACGGAAGAGAAGATGAAGAAGAAGATAGAAGAATAGAAGAGAGAATGACAAAGAAGGAGAAGAAGATGAAAAAGAAAGACAAAGAAGTAGAGAGAGCCGAAGCAATTGTCGGCTGGCTGGCGCAAAAAGGCGAGGCCGCGTGTCAGACGCGATTTTCGACGAAAAAGAGAGAAGTGGGAGAGTTGTATATATATTGTATATCTATGTATTAGATAGATATTTTTTTGAATATTTAGTGACAAAAGTGGCTTGGGTCTAGTGGTTCGGCTCAGTGGTTGAAGACTAAAAGGCTGAGCCCGAGGTTGGGGGTTCGAACCCCACATCAATTGTTTCTTTAATTTTGTTTTGGTTTTATGTATATATGTCTCATAGCTATGTATATATATATTCGTTTGCATATCTTGTCACAAGAGTGGCTTGTCTCAGTGGTTTGGCTCAGTGGTTGAGGGACCAAGGAACTAAGCCTGAGGTCAGGGGTTCGAAACTCCGTATCCCCACATCCATGCATTTTGTTCCTTTCTTTTTTTTTTGTGTGTTTTGCGTACGCATACCGTATATATATCTGTGTATATACCCATATATGTATAGGTGTACGGTAAATCAAAAGAGAAAATAATAATAAAAAATCAATCAAATCAAATCAAATGAAAGAAATCATTCTATTATGCCTTCTTCTACTAGCGTGAGACGCGTTTGGACTTCGAATTTACCTTTTCTCCTTTTCACGTAAAGCATGCTAGAATTTGATGTTTACCCAGTTTAAACCTTCGCCCTCTCCGCATGAGCTATGACGATGTACGCCTGTTGTCAAGTTCACTATCCCTCTTCTCGCGCACGGTGCGATTGGATCTCAAGTTCACTATTCCTCCTCTCGTACACAGAGCGATTGGATCTCAAGTTCACTATTCCTCCTCTAGCGCACGGAGCGATTGGATCTCAAGTTCACTATTCCTCCTCTAGCGCACGGAGCGATTGGATCTCAAGTTCACTATTCCTCCTCTCGCACACGGAGCGATTGGATCTCAAGTTCACGATTCCTCTTCTCACGTAGGGAGCGATTGGATCTCAAGTTCGTTATTCCTCCTCTCGCGAACGGAGTGATTGGATCTCAAGTTGTTATTCCTTCTCTTGCGAATAGAGTGATTGGATATCAAGTTCACTATTCCTTCTCTCGCGCATGGAAGGATTGGATCTCAAGTTCACTATTCCTCCTCTTGCGAATGGAGCGATCGGATCTCAAGTTCACTATTCCTCCTCTCGCGCACGGAGCGATCGGATCTCAAGTTCACAATTCCTCATCTCGCGCACAGAGTGATTGGATCTCAAGTTCATGATTCCTCCTCTCGCACACGGAGCGATTGGATCTCAAGTTCCCATTTCTCCTCTCACAAACGCAGTGTTTGGATCTCAAGTTCACATTTCTCCTCTTGCGTAAGACGCATTTGAATCTCAAGTTCACTATTTCTCCTCTCGCATAAGACGCGTTTGGATCTCAAGTTCACTATTCCTCCTTTCGCGAACGAAGCGTTTGGATCTCAAGTTCACATTTCTCCTCTCGCGTAAGACGTGTTTGGATCTCAAGTTCACCATTCCTCCTCTCGCGTAAGACACGTTTGGATCTCAAGTTCACCATTCCTCCTCTCGCGTAAGATGTGTTTGGATCTCAAAGTTCACTATCCCTTCTCTCATGCACGGTGAGTTTGGATCCCGAATTCACCTTTTCTCCTTTTACGTGAGGCACGACTAGATTTGTTTTGCTTTGGTTTATGCTTTCATTCAGTGTCACATCATTGTCTAGATTGCATTTTCATTGGATGATCATAAGTTATGTTTTACATATCATTTTATATCTTGCCCCTGAACTACGCAGGTTTGATTCCTTGCAATGGGATACGTAGGCAACCCTCAGGTTCAACCAATTGTTTGCACATTTGTTTGTTTGCCCAAAGGCTTATGATCTTGTCAAACAGGTTATCTTCGGGCTTTGACATTCACTCACGTCAAAAAATGAGTTCGAGCTCTGTCAAAGAGGGGCAACTGTAGACACTCCAGTTTTGACCGCTCGTAAGACTTAGGCACTTCATTCCGAGCACTCGATGAGGATGATTATATTGTGTGCGTGGTTTTAATTCTCAATAAAAGAATCTGAGTTCGAGCTCTAAAAAATTCCAACCTGCCATACCCATTGTATTTCTACCCTAGAAAGTCAGTTTTGTACCTGTATTGAACCTGAAAGTGAGGAACAGTGGGCATACGTTGACCTCCGGCCGTACATCAGTGACCACTGGCCAGAGACACCAAGGTCCGGCCAGACCTCTTGACTTTTCAGGTAGTTTGTACAGCAATCTGCCAGCTGCCCAATTCTGTAGATATTTTGAGCAGCAGCTCAAGTTCTATAAATACGGGCCTCATCCTGTTGTATCAAAGGTTGAGAACAAACAAGATTAAGAGGTTAAAAAAGCAATATAGAATTGGGTCAATATCAAGTGAGTTAGAAATATCAATAGTTAGAAAAGATCAAAGCTACCATCCATCTTGTTCTTCCATAAGCCTTGAAGCTCTCATATCATCCATACATACCATACAAGAGCTTGAACTTGGAACTTGATTTGAGAATTGAAAATCATAACTCAAACTTGAGGGTGCTTTGGAATCAAGTTTGGTTTACAACAAGAACACCTTCTCTACAAGAGATAAAGCTTCCTCACTTTCATTTCAATCTTTGTTCATCTTTTTCTTGTGTTTTCATATTGTTTTAGGACTGTTTTAAGGGCTGGAACTTGTGATTAAAAGCTATCCAAAGGTGGAGGGGTTAATCACCCTTGCTTGAACCTTATTCCTAACTTAAATCTTTGTATTTCCCACTTGTTTTCCCTAATTTTTATCATCGTTTTGGGGCTGATTTGGGACCGTTTTGGGGTTGCTTTTCAACATCTAAAATATGTGATTTGAAGTTATAAAAGTAGGGGGGAGGGGGTTAGCCACCCTCCCTTACACTTGTTTACTAGCTTTAATCTCTTTATGATTGTACACCTTCTATAGCTTAATTTCAGCACTATTTCATGCTATTAAGGGGCTGTTTAATTTATTTCAATAATTTTGCTTTGCATATTATGTTTGTTTTATAATAATCAATTAATCAACTTCACATAATCATCTTTGCAACTTCCCTCAATTCTTTGATTATTTTGATTAAAAAGTTGTGAAAAATTAAGGTTGTTATTCAAGTATAAGAAAGAAATTTTTTCCATGCTTAATGGTTTAATCTCTTCGGAGATTCATTACCAAAGGCATAAAACTTTTTCATGCTTAATGGTTTAATCTCATCGGAGGTTCATTACCAAAGGCATACATCTTTCTTATACTAAAGCCAATATTTTATTTTTTATTTCTTTTTTATAACTAGTGTGTTTACTTTTAAGGGAATAATGGACCCTTGGAAATCACCAAGGAAAGCATCATTATCATTAATTATCAAGTTTGGATTTCAAGTCATTATCACTCACTTTGGATTTTTCTAAGTCATTATCACTCTTCTGAGTTTGACTAGCCCTTGTTGCACATCTTGGGTTTGACTTGAAATCCTTAACTTGTAAATAAGTTTGAGTCTTCCTTTGTAATTTCCCCCGAAAAAAATAAGGTTTATTTCCTCGGGTTAGGTCAACACTTTTTTCCCTTTAATGTGTTTCAGACTTTGTGGATGTAAATATCACCGTACACTTAATGGATTAAAGAAAAGGAAAGGTAATATAAAAGAGATTAATAAAATTGAGTTTAAAATGAATCAACCGACATAAAGAACCAATATGATTGATTGAATTCGGTCGAATGTTATACCAAGTTTATTGTGTCAAGGCTTGTCTGTAGATACCCCATTTTTGACGGCCCCTTTAAGGCTTGGATGTTCTTGCAAGTACCTGGATGTTCTTGCAGGTACATCCGATAATGAGTTTGATTGCCCACCGAATGCTCGAAGTCCGCGGCAGAACGCCACAGGTTTGAGTTCTCTAAACCCAGCATCCATTTTGCCTCATCTTTGGATCATGCTTGGGTCTTTTAGGGTAAAGTTTTTGATGGCCTGCCGGCCATCCTTGAAGGCTGCCGGCTGTGGTTTTTGGCTTGCCTGCCGTTGATGTGCCTTGCCGACAATCAATGTAGCCTTGCCGGCCATCAGTCTTTTCTGCAAATATTTTGTGATATTTTGTGCCAGTTGTTTGCACAAGTTCATGTATCTTCCAACACGTGTGTGGCTAGATCTTTGTGAGGGGATTTTGTATTTTCTATATATAGGACCCCTCTCTTGCATGTGGCGGGGTTAGAAAAATTTGAAGACAAAAAAAACTCTCTCTCTCTCTCTCTCTCTCTCTCTAGATTTCTCTCTCGCTTTTACAAGTTAGTGCCTTGAAGCTTGTTTTTCCACACTTCTGCATACACTTCCTTGATAGAAGTTAATTCTTTTTGAGTTGAGGTTCATTGAGACTTGGTTTGAGCTCTAGCAAGTGGTTTTGGCTTGGATTGTTGCCTATTTTGTGCCTTTGCTTCAAGAGGTATAGCACTTGTTACTTAAGGTTGTTTTCAATGTCATCTTTTTCTACTATTTTGGGCCTGGTTTTGGCATGTAAAAATTTCTATTTTTGAGGCTTAAAAGTGGTGGTTTGGGATCTTTTGAGTTAGGGGGTTGTCCACCCCTTTTGCTTTTTAGCTTGTTAAGCTTTTGTGCCATCTTTTCATCACTTTCAAATCAAACTTTTTGGACCCTTTAACCACTAAATCTCAGAGGTTTTTCAGTGGTAAAAATCAACTTTTGAAGTCCAAAATTGGAGGGGTTAGCCTCCCCCCCTTGTGTCTTGTTTGCATGCCTGGATAGCTTCATATGTTAGCATGTTTTTCTAGCTTAATTTAGCTTAAGTGCAGCATGTTTTTGCCTCTAAAATAACCTGTTTTGGCTCTGTTTTGGGTTGGTTAGTTCAGTTGAGGCTTGTATTGCATAGTTGTAGTGTTATTTCCTTCACTAGCTTGATGTTTTAATGCTTTAATCATCATTGTTCTGAGTTCAAAGCATGTTTTAGTGTTGTTTTGCACTCCATTTCAGCACTTTAATCTCTACAACCTCCTTCCATTCTTCACTCTTTTGTTTGCTTTGAAAGTGGTTTCAAACTACTTGTTTGCCTAAGTGTGGAATTGAGGTGTTGCACCTAATGATTTAATCCCTTAGTGGGTTCATTACCAACAATGTAATGTCTCTTTCATGCCCAAAGCACATTGTGGTTTGAGCCATCTTTCCATTAGAGGACACTCACTTTTGGACTTAATCAATTAAAGTATGGTTTTGGTCATTAAAATGAGTAAACAAAATTGGACAAGTAAAAGAAACTAGAGAAGCATTCTTTGTGTTGCATTGTATGTGTTCAAATCGGACATTAGTTTGAACACAAGGCAAATGGGACATTTCATACTCAAAAGCAATGAAATGTGCCATTTTCCTTGGTCTCCATTGCCCTTGATCATACATGATAGGGTGGTGGTCATTTGAGTCTTATTTGTGCATTTATTGAAATTGTAAAACTTGGATCTTTGGCCATCATGCAATGAAATTGCTTGATTGGTGGTTTTGGATCCAAGTATGCCACTCCTTTGAGGTTTTGAGATGATAAGGAGGGGTACAGTACAAACATACCCTTAGAAAAACCTTCATTTTGCTCTGTTTGTGCTCTGTTGCAGTATGGTAACCCAGAGCATCAGTGGCCGGCAGTACCTCACCAATGGCCGGCAAGGCTTCATTTTTGGCCGACAAGGCACCCTTTTGGCCGGCAGAGGGCCGGCAGCAAATGTTTGAAAAATCTTTCAAAAAATCTTATTTAGAGGTTTGGAGTTGAAGAAAAGAAGAGGAGAGGGAAGAAACCAAGTTGGGGAAGAAGATGGGCATGAACCGTTAAGAGAGAGTTGAGCAGCCCTCGCTAAATTGGGCCTATCCATCTGTACACTTGGATTTCAGCTATAAGGCCACCACCATTGGAAAGAAGACTTCTAGGGCTTCATTTTTCACTCAAGAATCTCCTAATGCTGAGTCCGGATGAGGGAGATATGGTTGGTTGAAATTAGGCATCAATCTGGGTAGGACCAAAACTGAGCAGCCTTCACTAAAAGAGAGATACCTCTTTGCACACTTAGAATTTTTATATGAGGCTGCCACCATTTGAAAGCTAACTTCCGAGGGTTCAATTTAGACACAAGCATGACCTGAAAAGGAGTCCAGATGAAGGAGTTATGGCCATTTGAAGTCGGGCCCGAAAAGTAGATTTTTGTGGCCGGTCGGCCTAAAAAGTGGACGGTCGGCCACCAGTAGTGGCCGGTCGGCCAGAAAAGTGGGTTGTCAGCTACTAAAGTGATCGGTCGGCCACAAAAAGTGGCCGGTTGGCCACTAGTGTCCCAAACTCAGATATTTTGCAGACCTTTTGCCTCCAGCTGTTCTACACAACCTCCAACTATCCCAATTCAGATATTTCGACCAGGGCTTGTTTTTTTGTCATATATGGAGGCCATATCTCTCATTTTGGGAGGTTAGAAAATTTTGGGAGCCGCTCTCTCTTAAAATCCTCTCTCTCTACATTCCTCTCTCTTGAGAGTTCTCTATCTCTTGCCTTTTTGTGCATACAAGAAGATAGTGTGCATGGAAGTAGAGATACACCTCTCCTTTGCCTAGACATCCTTAACCAAAGTTGCATATCTTTGGGTTGAGGCATCTTGGGACTAATTTTGGGCTGTTGAAGGGTCATATGGGCCAAGACAGTGGCTGTTTAAGTGTTGTGCTTCAAAGGTATAAGTCTCACCCCTTTTAAGCTTATTTTTTCACACTTGTTTGGCCACCATTGCATGTTGTTTTTGGCCTACTTTTCAACTACAAAAACCTCTATTTTTTTTAAGGTTTAAAATGATGGTTTAAGGCCCTTTTGGAGTGAGGGGTGGTCCACCCTCTTTTGTTGCCTATTTGCTAAGAGTTGGGCTATCTTTTAAAGTGTTTCAAACAATTATTTTTTGGCCTTTTAACCACTGAATTCCAGTGGAATTTTAGTGGCAAAAACATGGTTTTGAGGTCCAAAATAGGAGGGGGTGGCCTCCCCTCCTTGTATCTTGTTTGCATGTGTAGATGGCCTAGGATGTGAGCATGTTTTTGGCTTTATTTTGACCTGCTTTAACTCTATTTTTGGCTGGTTGGGTCACTTCTTGCTTGCTTTTTGCACTTGTACTGCAATCATGCTTACTAGCCTAGCATATTTGATGAGTTAGTTTATCATTCTAGCTTGTGTTAGCTTAACTCCAACGCATTTTTGCTACCGATTTAGCATGGTTTAGCTCTGTTTTGGGTGGTCTTGGTCATATATGCTTTGCTTTGTATAGCTATAGTGTAGTTGGCTTCACTAGCTTTGAGTTTTAAGGCCTCCAACATGTTTTGCATGAGATGATTGCATGATATAGCCTCATTTAGCATGTGGTTTCAGTACATATACCTTTGTAATACTCTCACATATTTCACTTCTTCATTGCTTTTGAGGGTTGTGTATTGTGCCTTGTTTGTGGGCTAACATGTGTGCATGTTGTCCTAGTCTTTTGAGCTTCTATCTCAGCATGTTTAGACCATTGTTTTAGCATGTTTGAGCTCTGTCTAGAGTTGGTTTGGCCATTTGTGTTTGATATTGCATGCCTCTAGTGTAGTGCTCTTCACTAGTTTCAATGCTTTTGGCCCTTAACATGTTGTGCATATGTTGATTGCATGACTTAGTGTCTTGAGCATGCCATTTCAGCACTATAAGTCTACAACCTCCCTCATTTCTTCATTTTGCCATTTGTTTTGAGGGTGGTTAACCTTATGATTGTGTTTAAGCTTGAGATAGAGCTTGTGCTCAATGGCTTTAACTCTCTTTTGAGGGTTCCTCCTAGCCAAAGGCATGAGCTCTCTCATGTCTTAAACCATCCTTTGGTTGGCTCCTCTCCCATTAGAGGACACTCATCTTAGACAAATTGACTAAGGAATGACTTGGTAATGCTAAAATGTGTAAATAAAATGAACCAAGTAAAACATGAACAAGATAAGCATTTGTGTTGCATTGCATGTGTTTGGATTGGACGTTAATCCAAACACAAGAAATGTGGGGCATTTCATACTCATAGTGATGAAACATGTCACGTTTCTTGGTCGTCGTCGCCCTTGATCACGCATGATAGGGTGGTGGCCAGTTGAGTCTTATGTGCGTATTCATTAAGCTTATACAAGCTTGGTTCTTTGGCTATCATGCATGAAAATGCTTGATTGGTGGCTTGAGAGCCAAGTGCCATACTCCTTTGAGCTTGAAAAATAATAAGGAGGGTGGCAGTACACACATTTCTTGGAAAATGCATTGTTTTGCCTTTGTTGTTCTCGGTTGTAGCAAAAACAGAAGTTTGGAAAAATGGGTGGCCGACCGGCCACTTGCAGTAGGCGACCGGCCACTTGCATTAGCCGACCGGCTAGGTGAGGTAGCCGATCGGCCACTTGCAGTAGCTGACCAGCCACCAGTGCAAAGGTTGTCCAATGTGTTCATGTGTTGGAGCAGAGGCAATCTGGAAGTTGGTACGATGTTCGGAGATCATAGCAAATGCAAACAGAGGCAGCCGTTGGCAAGGCGTTGGATTTTTGGGAGGAAGCAACCGAGCATGCATATCTCCCTCGCCCGCGAGGCCACTTTATTGCTTTATTAGCTAGTTGTAGCTGATTAATACAAGTGTTGTAATTAATTAGTTCAATTTGGTTTGTAATATTTTAATTAGCTTAGTATAGCTAGTTATTCAATTGTGTTGTAATAATTAATTAGCTAGAATAGTTAATTAGTTGGTTTGTAATAATTAGCTTAGTTTAGGGTAGCTTAGCATATTTATTCGGACCCTCCTTCGTGAGGGCACAATGTTGTAATAAGTGTGTGTGCGTGTGTGCATGTCTTCCAACCCCATGTCTTTCTCCCTTTTATTTAACCGCTTTCGATGGTTAGTTTAGGGTCATATTTCGATTTGCATACCTTATGCTTGCATGTTTGCATCATTCATTTGTATTGCATACACTGTGGCTCGGCGCATCATTCAAACTACATTGTATTTCAATACACTTCTTTGAATATGTGTTTCAAAGCATGTTATCAAATTGTTGCATTCATATGTGTAGACCCGACTTTCTTCGCACGCCCCCCTATTGGAGAAGGCGCGAATTGGTCGTCTTATAGTTTGGACTCCTGTCACAGTGCTGAATCTAATCTCACAAAGTGCAATGTGAGACTGATAAATACCAAAGAGTCCAAATCTGGCAATTGGTTTTGAAAAATCAAATTTGAATCAAAAAGCGCCAAACATGGATTGCTTTGTCAAATTACAGAGTCGCCACCTAAATATTTTATTTTCGGAAAATTTAGGAAACCTGACTCGTGCCAAAGGCCACGTGTCCGTTATCACTAAAGTTGCCTCGGCTTGGGAACTTGGGTACGAAAGGGGAAGGTCGTAAAATGAGCACCCCCGCTCGCCCGATCAAAGGATCGGCCTCTACTAAGCATGATATTTTGTTTTATAAACACGTGTTCTTATTTCGGTTTATTAGCTAACTTTACTACGTGATGCGCACCGCATACAAGTATAGACTAAATCGCAAGAATTGGAACAAAACAATTCATGTTTGTTTTTGAAAATGGTTTGAAAGTGCCACGCTCAAGTAGGCTAAAGCGCGGATTTGCTTTGGAAAATGGTTTGAAAGTGCTACTCACAAGTAGGCTAAAGCGCGGATTTGCAACCCTCAAGTGGGCTTTAAAACATGAATTTGCCACTTCGCAAAGTGGGCTTAAAACTCACAATCATCGAGTTGTTCCAATTCAGGCAATCAAGCCTTCACCCACAAACATTCATGCAGTTAATCACTTAAACAAATAGCCTCATGGCAAGCATGCGAACATGGCAACACTCACACTCATGCAAGGATGCTAAAGCATAAAGACTTACAGTGTACTCCGAGCCAAAACAAAAGCTAGTTAGAAATCATGCATGATCCTAACTATACAAAGTGCCTAATGCAACACATACAATAATGCAACTAAATAGGCTCGGCTATCTAAGATGGCATATGAATGCAACACTTGATAACATGCTTTGAAACACGTATTCAAGTAGGTATATTAAAATACAATGCAGTTTGAATGATGCGCCGAGCCCGGTGCATGCAAGACAAATGAATGATGCAAACATGCAAGCATAAGGTATGCTAATCAAAATATGCCCTAATCTAACGATCGAAAGCAGTTAAATAAAAGGGAGAAAGACGTGGGGTTGGAAGACATGCACACACACACACACGCACCCTTATTACAACATTGCGCCCTCGCGAAGGAGGGTTCGAATAAATAAGCTAACTAGCTAAGCTAATTATTACAAAACGAACTAATTAACTATTCTAGCTAATTATTACAACACAATTTGAATAACTAGCTATACTAAGCTAATTAAAATATTACAAAACAGATTAAACTGATTAATTACATCACATGTAATGATTAGCTACAACTAGCTAAGAAAGCAATAAAAAATGGCCTCGCGGGCAAGGGAGATATGCATGCTCAGTTGCGTCCTCCCGAAAATCGACCACCTTGCCACTGGTTGCCTCTGTTTGCACTTGCCTTGGTTTCTAAATAATGACCAACCTCCACACTGTTTCTGCTCCAAAACAGGATCATTTCTGCACAAAAAGTGGCTGCCGGCCATCTTAATTGGCTGGCCAGCTAGTGAAAGTGGTCGGTCGGCTACCTCAAGTGGCCGGTCGGCCACCTGCTTTTCCAGGCTTCTGGTTTTACTGCAACAGAGAACAACATAGGCACAACAATGTATTTGCAAGGAAATGTGTGTACTACCACACTCCTTATCATATCTCAAACTCAAAGGAGAGTGGCATTCGCCTCTCAAGCCACTAATCAAGCACCTCAATGCATGATGGCCCAAAAACCGAGCTTGTACAAGCTTAATAAATGCACACATAGACTCAAATGGCCACCACCCTATCATGCACGATCAAGGGTGTCGGCGACCAAGAAATGTGACACGTTTCATCACTTTGAGTATGAAACGTCCCACATTTCTTGTGTTTAGATTAACGTCCGATGCAAACACGTGTAATGCAACACAAATGCTTATCTTGTTCATGTTTTACTTTCTCATTTTATTTACACATTTTACATTACTGATTAATCCTTCAACCGATTAAGTCCAATGTGAAAGTCCTTTAATTGGAAAGATGGCCTAAGCCACAAGTGCCTTGAGCATGAAAGAGGTTTCATGCTGTTGGTTAGTAGAAACCCTCAAAGGAGGATTAAAACCATTAGGCATGAATGCCTCAATTGCATGCTCAAGCCAACAAGGGGCTCAAGACCACTTTCAAAAGCAAATTAAAAAGTGAAAAATGGAGGGAGGTGGCAGATATTCAGTGCTGAAATGACATGCAAAATAAGACTATAACATGCAAACAACTCATGTACAATGTGTTAAGAGCCAAAAACATTGAAACTAGTGAAGGACACAACACTAGAGGCATGCAATACAATGCTCAAATGATCAAACAAGCTCTGGACAGAGCTTAAACATGCCAAAACAGTGGCCAAATCATGCTGGAATTGGAGCATAAAAAGCTATAAAACCATGCGCACATGTTGGCTTGCAAGCAAGACACAAAGCACAACTCTTAGAAGCAAAGAAAGAGTGATATATGTGAAAGTGTGA